>VZTM01042031.1:6188-25547 GCA_013400555.1 Jacana jacana | reverse complement strand
CGGCGGCCCGGGCGGCGGGGGAGGCCGAGAGGGCCCCGGGCGGCGGCGGTGGCGGCAGTGGTCCGGGCTCCGACTCCACGTACGCCCATGGCAACGGTTACCAGGAGACAGGAGGCGGTCACCATAGAGACGGGATGCTGTACCTGGGCGCCAGGGCCTCGCTGGCCGATGCGCTGCCCCTCCACATCGCACCGCGGTGGTTCAGCTCGCACAGCGGTGAGTACTGCGCTCCCTGGATCCTTCCTTCCCTCTTCCCGGCATTTCTGCCCACGGCAGGAACGAGTCACCCGGTAAAGGAGCTGGGGGTGGGGGGGGCTTCTCCCCACCACGTTTTTCCAAGCCTGAAGGAAGGACACCCATCCCCTCCCTGGCATGGATGGGTGGGTGAGCATCGGGGCCAGTATCTGTGTCAAGGTCAAGGGAGGAAGGGGGCTTTTTAGAAAGGAGGTGTTTTTATTCTGGGATGCCAAAGAAAGGATGTGATGTTTGTGTGTGTCCCTTGGTGTGGGGCAAAGCAGTCTGAAGATGCTGGAGCCTGAGCCCTTGGTTTTGAGGACAATGCTGAACTCCTTGTGTCTTTTCTGAAGCTGTTTGAGGGGTGCCAGTCATGCATAGCAGTTACCGTGCTTAGAAATCGGGAAAGAGGTAGAGGAAGCCTTTGAAAGCGACGTGTGGGATTTTTTTTTCCCCTTTTGTTTCATCTGATAAAAGGCCAGGGAGAGGCCAAAGCGGGTTTTCTCATTCAAGCCAGCTGGCACCGTTGCAGTGCTGAGGAGGAAGCAGAAGAGGAACTGCCTGCCTCTTTAGCAGGGCTGGGTAGCCGGCTGGGCTCTCTTGCAGGAAATCTGCCAGGCTAAGGGAGGGTGCAAGGTTGCCCCCATCCTCACTCTCCTGACTGGACCCCTCCATGTGTCCCAGTGTCTGGAGAGGAGCTCTGGTGGCAAGCAGGGCTGTGTCACTGACCTAGTTTTGGCTGGGTACAGGGAGCAAGGTGGGAGGTCCTCCCTTCCCCTCCTGGCTAGAGGGGAAGTAATTTCAGGGATGTCTCTTTGTGTTTCCTGGAATAGTCTGGGATTTCTCTCCCACCCAGCCCCCTTGCAAACGCCATAAGTGTTCTCATTGCATGACGCGGTCTGGGAATTTCATAATACGCCTTGGGACAATGCCTCATTTTCAGGAAGGCCTGAAACTGAACCAGTGGATAAGAACAAAGTGCCAACCAAGGCTCATGAGGCCTATTTTCCTCCTTCCATCTTGGGATTTTCCCCCTTTGCTCTGTCTCTGAGGTCTTCCCCTCTTGGTTAGATGAAAATGGTGTGTCTTGCATTGCATCCTCAGTGACAGAACGTCCCAGGGCCTGGTTCCTATTGATCCAGATCAGCCGGAGGGCTTGCAGTCCTCCCTGGCAGATGGAGAGGGCTGGCTGGCATGTGGCGCCTGAGTTGAGACTTGTGCAAACTTTGTCTTGCTCTATGGCCTTATGTGGACAGTGCCACTCCTCTGGTTTTTAAACGCAGAAGTAAATGAAGGTGCAGCATCCTTCCAGGTATTCCACAAGCCTCTGGGCAAATGAGCGCCCTGGGGCCTTTGGCTGGTGCTGCAGGAAGGAGTATTTCGTTACAGAAAGACCCTGTGGCTAATCTGTACGCAGAGGTGGTCGACCAGAGAGTATCAGTTACATTAAACTATAGTTCTCAAACTGCAACAGTGAGAGGTGAAAACCTGTTCATAAAAATAAACCAGCTGCAAAATGGAGCGAGCTTTTTCCAGTTGGTGTGGTGCTGCTAAGTTAAAGCCAGTGCCCTTGGAAGATTGCAGCATGGGCTCTGGGAAGTGCTGCAAGAACCGAGTTTCTCTGGTGCCTCTTTTGGGGCCCTCTGAGAGCGTTTGAGCCGCGCTGAAGCACGCGCGGGCAGCAGTGAGAGCCATTCAGCCCATGCTGAAGCCTCTCCCGGCAGTGATTCTTCCTTGTTGCTAATTAATAGCAAAAAGCGCGGAGGATGCTTAAAAACCATGCTGAAAACTTGTCGGAGCTCATTAAACTTTTGTGTTCTTCCTCTCAGCGTAAGATGTTAATGGAGGGTTTGGAGACCACGGGAAGGGGAAGTAAGCCACCTCAAAAGTGCTAAAATTCCTGCTAATCTCCCACTGCAGCCGGTTAACTTAGAGCAGGGGCTACTGGCTTCTTTCCCCTCCCCCTGTGCCTCCCCATCGACCCACTCCCCTGGCGGCACCGAGCCACTCCATTAGTCACTGGAAAGTGCTGAAGCAGCAGTGCTCTGGTGAATGGAGAGGAGCTTTGACATTGCTGCGCGTGACTGTCCCTGCTCCTTTAGGAGGGTGACTCGAGGGTTGGGATGAGGGGACCCGCCGATACATTGAACCCCCTCAGGAGGATGTGTGTCTGGGCATCTTGGGGATCTGCCTGAGTTGATGTGCTTGCTGGCAGGAGAGGAGCCCCTCCAAACTCTGTAGCTACCAGGTCTGGAGGGTGACTCCTCACCCTGCTTGCCCCTTTCCTCCTACCAATGCCCAGGCTGGAGACCTGGATCGTGCCAGTCTTGGCATGTGGGGAAGGTTGTGTCTGTGGGCTTGCTCTTCTGGGGCTACTTGGGCTTGGGGGAAGAGCTGAGAGGTTCAAAGTGCCACTTGGGCTCTGCAGGGACCTCAGTGGGACAGTGAGGAGCCCTGGCTTAATGATGGTGATAAGGTGCTGTCATTGTGGCAGAGTGTCCATGATAATGGAAGTATGCAGATAGGCTTGGCGCCTTGTTGCTCCCTTTATCTGTGATGCTGGTTTTGTGCGCCAATCTGGCTGCTTCATGGCTCCTCTGGCCCCTCAGCAGGGACCCCATGGAGTGACCTGGGACAGGCTGAGCTCTCTTCTTCCTGACTGGTGTAACTGCTTCCCCTCTCTGCTCTCAAAGGCATGCACAGGGGGTAGGGTTGAGAAGTGGTACCTAGGGCCAGCATACACTGCAACATCACTGTAGGGTGCTGTGGGTTGGCAAGGAGAGTTTGCTGTCGAATTGCTTAGGGACAGTGGGAGCAGTTGCATGCTGATGGCCTCTATCCCTTCTAGGCCCGGGAGAGGAGATCTGCTTGTCTTATGCTGCAAAGCCTAAATGCATCTTTCAAAGGGGGTGGGTGACCTTTGTGGCGAAGCTTGCCCTTCTCTCCAAGGGGACAGCACCTCCCTGGGTAAGTGGATCCCGTTTCCCAGCAGGGCTTTTCCCAGGCATGTCTGCCATCCACACAAGTGACAGAACTGCTCCAGGTCCACCTGAAACTGCCCTGGGATTTCCCTGTCTGCCTGGGGTTTCTGAGATCGGTGTCTTGGCCAACAGTGGTAGAAGATGACAAAACGTCTCTTGCAATTTTGGAATTTGCTTGTGGCATTTGACCCTGTAGCTTTGTGGCCATTAGGTCTTCTTGGCAAAGCCAAGGCTAGTGGGAAGAAGGGAGAAAAAGGAGACACGTGTGGTTTAATGCTGTATGTCTCCAGCTTTGTGTGGTTCTGTCAGCATTGCTCGTGTTACTCATCTCCATCAGAGGATCTTGGGGAGTTTGCAGAGGCTGTAAGTAGCTTAAAGTTTATCTGGAAATCCCCCTCATCGCCCAAAGCCCTTGAGTGTTTGAAGCTCTAATAAATCCATACCTCCCTGTCTGCCGGCCAGCCCAAGGGAATACCTAGCTCATCCTTCTGTGCAGAGCTATCAGGAATATCACAGGCTTTCTGTACATGGACAAAACTGTCTGTCCTGGATGCCAGCTGCAGCAAAGCTGGGAGGGCTCCTTTCCTGAGTGAGTGTCTTCGTTCTCAGCAGTGCCTTTGTCCAGAGCCAGAGGGACAGGTGTGATTGCTGGAGAGATGGCAGCCAGGATGCTGGGCTAGGTCCTCCTCCGGGCAGTTAGAGAGTAGAAATGCTTTTTGATCCAGCTCTGGAGTCAGGGATGTGAAGTAGGGATTGTTTCTTGGAAGGTGAGCTGAAGGTGTGTGTTGTTAGGCAGCCCCAGTCTGCCCATCTGGAAAGAGGTAGCTCTGTGGTGTACCCTTGCTGTTCTCCAAAAGCTTTGAGTCCTGAGCCTTTTCTCACTGGTGCTTGGTGATCCTCGCTCCTGAGCTAGTCTTGCTGCTGCAACCTCTACACCAGAACCAGAAGGCTTAATTCTAGCTGTCTAGTCAGCCGGCTGCTGGAGGGAGTCCAGTTTCAGCCCTGACATTCCTGCCACCAACTTTTCAACATGCAGACATCATACGTGCTTCCCTCCCTGCTCTACAGGGGCTGGGCCAGGGGAAGGGCACCCCAAGGCATGCAGGAACTTGCCACTGTGAATCTATTTTTTGCCAGTGGAAATTTCTGAAGGAGACCGTCCTCAAACCATCTTTTTGTGGATTTGGTGCTGGCAACTGCCTCACAGCCAGGTCGGGCCCCTGCAATGTTGCCAGACCTGTGGATTAGAATTACCTAGGTTGGAAGGGACCTTTCAGATTATCAAGTCCAAAAATTGTTGGGAAGTTGTGCAGGAATGGTCCTGCTGAGTCTCTAGGCCAGAGATACTCAGCTGTTGGGATTCGCTGGATCTGGATAGGTTGCTCTTCACTTTCTGCCTGCTCTGAGCCAGCAGCAGGATGGCATGTGCTCAGGGGAAGAGGCAGCAAACTACCCTGGAAGAACAAAGCCCCAAATACCAGATGATGACACTCAAAGGCAGCTTTTAACCAGGCCTGCAGCCTGGAGATGAAGTTTTAAGTGTGTCAACGTTGGCGTTGTGCGTGAGAAACCAGTTCTCTTCAGTCTCTGCAGTGAGAGCTCGCACGGGCTGTCGCTGTGCTGCTTCCTGAAGTCTCGGGTGCCCTCTGAAATCTCTCTGCCCACTTGCCCCAGCAGTGAGGCACTAATTGGCATGGCTGGGCTCGCTCCCATCTAAACCTGGGCATAAATCAGTGCCTGGGGGACCTCACCACCCTCACCACCACACATGCACAGGTTCTGGAGATGCTGCAAACAGTGCTCTTGTGCTCCCTGGGCTGACCCCACTTCCCAGCCAGGATTGTCTTCCTGGCCCCTGACGAAAGTTTACCCCGTGTTGGTTTGTTTTGCTGAGATGTTGGTTTTGGTGAGTGCAATAACTGTAAAGGCTTCTCTTATTTATTAATGTGCTATTAGGGCTTCTCTCTCCCGTTCACTGGCTGGAGGATCAATCAGATGCTCCTCTTTGGTGGAGGAGCGGGACCAGGGCTGGCACCCAGCCAAGGCAACTGCAGAGAGTCATGGGAAAATGCTGCTAAATGCTGAAAATTAATTTCAACAGAAACGCAGAGAGGGAGAAAAACCCACTTTGGAGGAGTAAAAAAAAAAAGCTTTTTTTTTTTTTCCTTCCAATGTAATCTCCTGTGTGACAAATCAGACAGGCAGCAAAGAGTTCTTTGTATGAATGAATTCCCTCTGCAGGAGCCAGTCCTGTGGCACCCTGGCTGGCTGGTGGGCAGCCATGAAGCGTGTCTTGTGGCGCCTGCTGCTGGTACACCCAAACCCCAGATGTGCTGAATCTTGGGGTTGAGTAAATGTGACCTGGCTTTTTCCTGGTTCCCTTGAAAATTGAAACTATAAGGGTTTGCAAGTGCCTTGCACCGAGTCATGCTGTAAAACAGTGGGCCCTCATGCAGAGAGTTTTACCGGCCTGCTCTGGTGTGGCTCTGTGTTGGACTACAACAAACCTCTCTGTAGATAGAACAGAAGCAGTTGCATTTAGGTCTTGGAGGTCTCACTGGCATCTCAGTTCCACTTTTGGGTGAACCGCTTGGGTGCTCGGCTGCCCCCCTGAGAATGCTCCAGCTGTGTGTCCCTTGAGGGTGGTGCTTGGCCAAACGCTTTTGTTCAGGGCTTTGTGGTGGGATGCTGCAGGAAGGTGCAGCTGCAGGAAGCTCTGCTGCCCCGGGGCCTCTTCTCCTGCTGCTGCATGGTGTTTCCGTGGGCAGAGCTGGAGCTGCCAGCGGGTTTCCTGCCCTGACGGACTGCGGGGGGGGTGGGAGGGGGCTGCTTTTCTCTTAACTTTCCAACCTGCTGTGGGTCCCACTCAGCCTGGGGTTTAAGGAGGGTGGTGGGGAGAGACAGGGAGCCAGGGTGTGCAGCAGGTTGGTCCCTGGGAGAGCTGGGGTGTCATGATGCTCGGGAGGGCACAGGCTGAATTAGCTGGGGAAATTCCTGTCTCTCTGCTCCTGTGCACACTGTGGGCCTCCTATCAGCAATATAGAAACCAGCCTGTGCACCTCCTGCAACAGTCTTGTGGGGCTTTGTAGAGGAGCAAAGAGGTGCAGTGGAAATATTCACCCTTCTGCTAGATTTAGCAACCCTAGCAGAAATTTTTCTGGGGCACCCTCGGCTTGTTGAGACTGTGTGGGGTTATGGCCATGGTTCCTGAGAGACTGTCGCCCACCAAGGCACAGAAATGGGGCTGGGACAGGTCCTGGAGAGGGAAGTGCAGCGGCACAGATGAAGAATTGAACTGAAAGCTGTTTCCTGGCCCTAGCAGGCAGGACAGCGTGGCAACAGCGGGTATTTTTAGAGGCCAGCTGCCTGCAACGCGAGAGAAAGAAAGCAGCAGTCACCCAGCAGAACCGAGCAATGTTTCCTCTCTCCCACCTCCCTGCCCAGCTTTTCATTGCCTCTCAGGCCACGGCTGCTGGTGTTAAGGAGTTTCCATGTCCTCTTTGCCTGTTGCCATGTTGAAAGGTGGCTGGTTTTCTTCTCCTTTCCTTATGACTGTCTGTTTCTCTGAACACCAGGGGGGTGTTGGGGGCTCCCCTTTGCACATCCCATTACAGCTCAGGATGGTGGACATTTGGGGTGTTATTTTTTTCAGAATTCTTTGTCACCAGCGAGGGGAAAATTACCCTCGGGTGTCTCCTGCAACTGGGGTAATTGTAGCAATTTATTTGGGAGCTTTTACTACAAGGTGATGGAGCTGCACTTCAGTGAAAGTGCTGCAGGGGAGTTAGATCTACCTTTCAGTCCATCCATCCACAGCCTGTACATCTGTAGCTGGGGAGAATGAGGTTTGGGGTGTGGGAGGGGGAGGGTTGCCTCTAGCCAGATGGCTTAAATTGCTCTCTGCAGGGAGATCAAGCCAAGAGGGGCTGAGGAGGTTGGTTTTGTAACCAGCCTCCTGTACAGCTGGTGCTGAGCGGGATGGGGTGAAGCTGAGCACCCTGCGGGAGCTGCCACGGTGTTTTGGGTTATCCCCACCTGCATCGTGCTGCTTTGAAGCTCTTGTTCATCTGCTTATTTATTGCAGCACTGATCTCATAGCCCTGGAAGTCTGCTATTTGCCTGGATGTTACCCTTCTGAGGGTGGTTGTAAGTGCCTTTGCTTTCTTTTTTTTTGCTCCCTGTAGAGAGGAACAAAGCAGACAGCACCCCGTGGCTCACCCTGGCTGAGTGTTTCACGGGGGAATTTTGCTTTCCAAGGCCTTGCCCAGCTCTGGAAGTGGGGGTACACCATGCTCCTCGGGGTGTTCATGGAGTGGTTTAGGTTGGGAAGGACCTTAAAGATAATCCAGTCCCACACCCTGCCATGGACAGGGACACCTCCCACTAGACCAGGTTGCTCAAAGCTCCATCCAACCTGTCCTTAAACCGCTCCAGGGATGGCGCAGCCACAGCTTCTCTAGGCAGCCTGGACCGGTGCCTCATCAGCCGTGGTGTTTGAAATCCTGGTGGCTGCTGGCTGTGACACAGCTTAGTCCTTCCCGCGTTGGAGGGTGGTGCACTTTGAAGTGAAGGGGTCTCAGGAGCAGAGAAGGTGGGACAGCTGGGCAAGGTTACTGCTGCCTGTGTGCAGTTCCTCCTGCCTCCGCTATCGTGGGCAGACCCTACCCCTTGCCAAGGGGGGTCCATTTCTCCAAGATGTCATGCTTTGTGTTTCAGAGGTTGGGCTCCTGGCACTACAGAAAGCTGTCTCCATCTGCCAGCTGCCTTCATTCTGCAAATCCAGCTGGGAGGCAGGGCTGCTCCTGACCCAGTCATGTGGTGTTAGTCCCTGGTATGGGGGTATTTCCCAAATCCCCAACCTCTAGCTGGAAAAGAGGAGCTCATACTGTCTTGGCCAGCAGCTCAGTGCTATTGAGCATCCCTCTCTCACTGCACCATGCACAGCAGGGGACCTGCACATTTGCAGGCCACTTTTTCCCTTCCAACTGTCCTGGGGCATTCACTGAGCATCCCTTGGCAATTCCAGGCTCTCCTGGAGAGCAAGGAGATGCTCGCTCTGCCATGAATCTCTTCCTCCCACACGAGGAGAGGAGCTGGGGACAGGTGAGGTTAGGGCTTGTTCTTCAGTGTGCTTCTCCCTAGGATTTTTTTTCAACCGTGCATGTCTCTACCAGTGTTAACTGGCCGGAAGCATTTCACAGCCGGGTGCTGCCTGTGGGCGTAGCTCCCTTTGCCTTTTGTGCTCTGTTTGCTGCTTGCTATATTAAAAATTGCCCTTTCTCTACCCTGAAAAGCAGTGCTCCCTCCTTCCCACGCACCTCAGACACTGAGGATTTTTCACTCTTGAAAACCAGTTGCTCCAGTAACTCCTGCCACCACAGCTCAGGCATGAAGTGCCATGGAAGACACTCTGCCATGGTGGTGCTGCTGTGGGATGCCTGGGATGGGGTATCCCAGGAGGAATTGCTTCCCAGCAGGAGTGGGTTACGTGGGTGAGATCAGTGCTGGGCTCTTCCCCCTCTGCCAGCATCGTCAAGCTGGGATGTGCCATCGCATTGTCCCTGGAATGTCCCTTCATCCTCCCAGTGAGATCAGCTGAGGTGGGACGGGAGCCTCAGCAGCGTCAAAGGCAGGAGTTTTCTGCTTTGGAAAACCCCAGGGGTCAGGAGTTGCTTCACCCCACAGGGTGGCATCTGGTTGCATTTAGGAATGGCTCAGGTCAGGCTTTTGCGCTTCGGCCTCTCTGAGAGCAGGGAGTTCCTCTGGCAGCTCGGCAGCGGCTGGAGCCCGGCAGTGGGGACTCCGTGGGTGCCTCCCCAACGCACGGCTTAGTCAGGAGTGACTCACCCTGCGTGATGTGTCCCTCGCTGCTCCCTCCTAGGCCCTGCCAAACCGAAACCTCGACTCTCTCCGTCTTTCCCAGTCACTGCATCCCACTGTGCTGCCAGAGAATCCCCTATGCTCCTTCATTTGGCCACCTGGGTGTCCCCCTTACCCCAATGGCTCCATGCAGGTGATTGCTGCAGGACTCGCATTTGGGCTTCCTCCTTCACACAGGAAATAATTGGAAGGGAAAAAAGCAGGCATGCAAGTAAACCCTTTGGAAATTCCTAGGCATGCCTGCAGAATCCTGCCATGGAATCGTTCAGGTTGGAAAAGACCCATTGGGATCATTGAGTCCAACCATTCAGCCCTACTCTACAAAGTTCTCCCTGATGCCATATCTACACCGCATCTAAATGACTCTTAAACACATTTCCCTCTCTGGGCAATGAATTTGAAACCCTGAGCATCCCTTCAGAGGTGGGTAGACAGCTTTGGGGCAGCCCTGTAGCTCTTTGGTGCAACAAGGTGGCCCTAGGCCAGTTTTGTGACTAGCAGAAGCCCTGAATGAGCTGGTAATTCGGTAGATTGAAGCCCCACAGCCCAAGAGCAGGAGTCTAAGGTGTTAATGCCTTCACTGGCCTATCACCCAGGACCCCTCTTCTTCACTTTGCTGTTCTCCAGGATGCTAAAATTAGCTTTGGGCTACACGCTCTTTCTTATGAAGCCTGTTCCCAGCAGCTGGGGAGGTGTTTCTGCAGTAAGCTAGGACTTGCTGGAAGGTACGGTGACTCTGGGAGGTTGCCTTTCTGATCCAGGTCTGGGGGGAACTCATCCTGCAGCATGGCCTGGGCTGTAGGAAGGAGATGCTTTCTACCTGTAGCATGGGTATTTTTGTTAAAAAATTGCAATTGTAGCCAAGACAGGGCCAAGGGGGGATGCTTGGGATGCAGAGGCTGTAGGTGCATCTTCCGTGAGGATGTGTATGCAATGAAGGTGACTGCAGACCCCCTGTGACCATACAGCCATGCCTCTTTGCTCCCCTTCCTTTCAGTGTCCATGGGCTGTGGTGGAAGTGTCTTGTAGGGCTTTGGTGTGGCTGTCTGCCAAGGCCCAATGGCTTTAGGTGCTCTGGAGCAAATCTCCTTGTGGGGCTCCCTCTTTCGCATCTCCTGCCTCTTCTCAGTTCTACGGCTTTCCTCAACCCAACTGCAATCTGTTCTGCTTCCTTCTCGCCGCCCCCATAAGAAACCAGCTGGCTAAAAACCCCCATATCTCTGCCTCCCTCCTTGCAGCAAGCCAGCCCTGGGCCACTGTAACATGGTGCCTTCCAGACCTCCCAGCATCCCTCTGGCCCTATGGCTTCCCCACATCCCACCCAGAGCACCGATGCCTTTTCCTTGTTGCTGCTTGAATCAGGTGGGAGCAGACAGAGGTGTCTCCAAAACCTGATGCCTCATGCATTAGGGTGGTGCTGGCCTTGGCCAGCTTCGTGCTCCATGGCACGTCCTTGCCACCCCCCGTTGGCGTGTGGCCGACCTGACAGCAAACACCTGCAGTGTGGGGGCTTTGCCAGCAGTCACTATGATCCAGGGACAGCTTTTCTTAGACGCTGCATAGGATTGGCTTCTTTTTGGGGTGCTGCTTCACATTACAAGAGTTTATTTTCTGCCAGCTCAGCCAGCTGAAACTAACCTGATGGACAAAGAAATGGTGGGGTGGGGATGAAGTGGGACTGTCTCTTTCCTAGGGCAGCAGCCTGAACCCTTGGGTTTTTCTCCAAGAGATGTCCCAGCCCAGTCATGTTCCTGCTGCCTGGCTCATTGTCTGGGGCTGGTGTCCCCCAGCCCTGCCTCCCTTCCACTTCCAAAGAAGGTGGGATGTCTTGTTTCCACCCCAGACCTGTCCTTTGTGCTTTCCCCACCTCCAATCAGGGAGGAAGGACACTTGGACGGCCCTTTTATGGAGCCGGCAAATGAGGCCACTTAAGTGCTTTACTCCTTCCTGCCTACGTGTCCCTGCTCGTGTCAGCCCTTGTGCTGCACAACAGCCAAGCAGTGTTGCAGTGTTCCACCTGGTGCCTTGTCTCCTGATGGGGTGGCATTGGGCTCCGGCTCCTATATCTGCCCCAGCAGCTGATGCTGTGTCCTTCTGCAAGGGGAAGTGGGTTCAGGACAGATCCTGCTGGGTGCTGTGTCCTCCAGGCACGCAGTGCAAGCGCTTTGCTGGCTAGAGGGAGCACGGTCCTTTGTGCCTCCAGGCTGGTGGAGCATGACTTCCATGATGGGTGATGCCCTCAGAAGAGGACACCCATGAAACTCCTCAGCTGCTGGGTGCCTGTGTTGCCCAAACCTCGGAGATGTGCTCTGTGCACCCCATGTGCCATCTCCAATGTGCAGCCCTGCAACTGTCGCTCTCAAACAATGAGGGCACTTTAAGCCAAGAGGGAATTTATTTTCCAGCAGATGTCAGGTCTGAATATCTTGGCTCTGCAAGATATTCTTAGGCTGAGCTGGAGCCCATGATGGGTATGAGAAGGGGAGAACTTGGAGTCCCTTCACCTTATCCAACCCTGTGTGCATCAGATGGACCAACTGGGCCCATAGATGTGGTCTCTTGGTTTTTCCCTCCTCTCTGATCACTAGCACGTTTTTTTGCTAAAGATGATCAATCTATCCTAGTTTTCCACCTGGTGCCAGTTCAGCTGGTGATGTTGGGGAAGCCACAGGAGAAGGTGTGATACTCAGGGTTTGCTCAGCAAGGAGGGTGCCCCAGAACTCTGCTTCAGCTGCATGTTTGGACCAAATGTTCCCTGCATTTATCTTGTGCCCAGCTACATCCTCACCTAGTGTAAGCCAGCTCCGTTGGCTGGGGGCCCAGGATGCTCTCTGGAGATGTGGAGATGAACTGTGCAGCTAAGGTTTCCGGATCTCCCATGGCCATCAGGCAGTCTGGTGCTCACCTCTCAGCTCCCCAGTGCTTGGGGTGTCCCATGACGTGGCTGGGCTACTGGGAGAGGGACTCCTCCTGGGGCAAGTATGTTTTGAGGCGGTTGTGTAGCTGCTGTCACACACAGGTTTATCCCCACGTGGTAGGTGATTGGTGAATGCTACTTGCTATGGGATGGGTTGCTGGGGTTGCACCTGCTCTCTTGTGCCTGGACTGCTGCTTCCCCCTGTCTTCAGGACACATCATCCCACACCAATGTCTTGTTCCCCTCACTGGAGGTGCTGCTCAGTGGTGAAGCTGCTGCTCCCTGTATTCTGGCCATCTGCTTGTGACAGAGCCAGGTTCTCCTACTGCTGGGGAGATACCACATCTCATGGTGGCACTATAGCCTGCAAGTGGTCTGTCTGGAGGCGCAGGGGTTGGTGGGTGAATGTGGACGTGGCACATGCCGTTCCCTGCGGTCAGGGGTGGGTTGCAGCTGATGTGGATGCTGTCTCACCTGTCCCTGAGGTGAGCAGCCACTTCCACTCACAACCACGTGGTGTGGTTGACCCCGGTGTAGTGCTCAGTGGCTTCCCCAAGCCACACAGGTTGCTGTGGGCATCATTTCCAGACATGTGTGATGGGAATTTGCTATCCCAGCTCAGAAGCAACTGTATTTGAGATGTTTTGGGAAGGTATCTTGAGCCTCCCATCACCACCAAAAACCCCAGCAGCCTGTGTGGCAGTGTTTTGGCACCATGAGGGTTAACCATGAGGCTTTTTCAGCTTGCATAGGACGTGGGGGAGGTTTTCAGAGGTTTCCAGCTCTGCTTTGCCTGGCTCTCTAAAATTAACCATGTAACCTTCCTAAAAATACTCAGAGGACAGTAGCCCCTGGAGAGCACCAGCTCCGCTTGCTCCTGGTTTCTAGACCAAGCCATCGGAGAGATGAGATCACCTGGCAACGTGTCTCTCGCAGCCCTGGAAAGGCCTTGGCTTTCTCAGAGTCTCCTGCAGGATAGAAGAGTCCAGGTCGGGATCCCAACCTGCTTTTCTGGGCCAGCCTGCTTCCCGCAGCACCCTCCTCTTCCTTATTTGCTCCTAGCAGGACCTGGTGCCCGCCTGCACATCTCTATTTGAGGAGATTGTGCCAGCTTCAAGTTTAACGTGTCACAGGCGGGAGTGTCTCCAGCTGCCCCCCAGCACCTTGGGAGGGAGGAAGGGTCCATGGCTTTTCCCCAGAGCATCGCTGTGGGCGTAGGAGGCCCAAGCGAGGAAGAATAGCTTGGCCCTTCCTCTAATTTTTTTTTTTTTTGAGGCACGTGGGAGGAGGGCGGAAAGGGCTTGGGGAGGAGGAGGAGGAGGAGGCAGGGAGCTGAATTTTCCATGAGCAGCTGTCAAAATGTAATCTCCTGCGTCGCTGGGGCTGGCAGCTTAGGCAGGATAAATTAATGGGGATTTCGGGGGACGTGGAAAATACCATGGCCTGGAGGGGGCTGGCTGGGTGACGGGCGTCCCTTTCATCTGCGGGACCAGCTCGGGGCCCCCAGGGCCTGCCAGAGCCACGAAGGGTCGGGCTGAGGCACTGTCGGGTCCCAACTGTCCCCTCCCCTCACTGGTTTTCCATCCAAAGGTCAACCAGAGCAGGGGTGAGGGAGCCTGACCCACTTCCCTGCCTCCCTTTCCCTCTGGCAGTAGGCTCTCCATGGCTCCCGGTGCCTGCTGAGGAGGGGGATGCCGGCAGTTGCCCATGCAAGGCCAAGTATTTGTGCCAACAGCTGGGGTGCAGGGCGGCCCCCTGCCCTGGGGGCCTTTCCACGCCAGCTCCTCAATCCCACTCACTCCAGGAATTCATGCAATTGCATTTTCACAATTTTATAAATATCTATATATATTTATTACCGCCTCCCCCCCCCATCTTGTGAAATGCGGAGCTGGGGAAGCATGTCTGCTTCTGCGCCTGGCTCAGCCCCTGGAGCTGTGTGGTGGCCAGCACCTGTGGCTGAGCCCCACTCCCTCTTTCTGCCCAACATCCCCACATCCTTGCCATGGGGCCACAGTGGTACTGGGGGTCCCCATCCCCCAGGGAGCACCGAGGAGCGTGATGGGCATTTGTGCTATTTATAAACGTGTTAAAGCCACCCCAGCGAGCAAAGAGACCCGGCAACAGCCACTTACTGCAGCCTGCAAAGAGCCCTGGTTTTTCCCTGGTTCTTGCTGCTTTGCAGGTGGTCGTGCCCCAGTAGCCATGGGCCAGGTGGTCTCACACGGACCCCTCTCCCTTTGTCCCCATTGCACAACTCACAGGATCCCTTTGGGTGCTGCTGGAGCCTGCAGATCTGGGGCAGCTGTTTAAAATAACACATTGGCACAGAAAAAAAAGGCGGAGGGGGGGGGGATGGACCAGAGAAAATGAGGTCTTCCCATGCGGTGCGTAGGTAACCTCTGAAAATGCTTTGCCCTGACACCCAGTTCGCAGCTAGAACACCTTTTCCCTTCACAGCTGTCCCACGCCAGGGGCTCCCCACTGGAAACTAGTCCCTGGAGCTTCCGTGGTAGGGAGTACTGGTGCCTGAGGTGCTGACAGAGCATCCACTTCTGAGCAGGATGGGTTCAGCCGGGGACAGGGACAGGCGGGATGCCAGGGGAGCCAGGGGGACAGGGAAAGGTGTCCTGCAAGGAGAGACCAGTTGGGTCTTGCAGAAGGCAGGCTGGGAAGCTATCTGAGCCCGCTCTATAAATACACCCGGTGGGTAAACACTTGGGAGGAGAGAAAGAAAAACCCAAACCCAACTATTTCAGCTAATGGGCAACTGCTGCCACAACGTGTAAATTGTTCGGGAGTAAAATTAGGCTGGAGAGGAGGAGACGGATTGGTGCTGCTGCCTGCCAGGCTCTGGCTGCCAGCAGTTGGTGCAAAGGGGGCTGGAATCACAGTGGAGACCCATGACTCAGCTCAGCTGGGACAGGGATGTGTCCCTGTGGTGGCATGCTATGGGCCAGCCCAACGTGCCACCAGAGGGGCCCCTGGACTTCAGGGCTCCTTGTTTTAGCAGGTCCCTTTAGAGCCAGTCCTGCACCACCCATGATGTTCATCCTTGCTGTGCTCTCCTGGGAAATAGCCACCCTCTGGAGGGGCAGGAGTTGGCATCCCTCTTCTAGGCTTCCATCTGGGGGACCAGGAAGTAATCTGTATTTATCACCGCTGCTACCGAGGAGGTGCTCGGGTGGTGAGCAGTTATCCCAGCTGTCTGCAGGGCAGAGGTCTGAGCTGCCTCCCGTTAAAGCCACCCGCGCTTTTTCCTTTCCAAGAAGCAAAAAGCATGCCCTCGCCACGTCCATGTGGTGGCAAACAAGGACCTGATTCATCCTTAGATAATTTGTGTATGTTCCTTTTCCCTTCTTTCCTGAGCAGCCTTTGCATATATATGAAGAAAGCTCTTAAGCGGCACTGCAGTCAAACCTGATCTGCTTTTAGAAGACAGGTCCTTAAATTACCCTCTCACTCTCTGCAGGCAGGGAATTGCTAAACATTCTGGTGCAAGCCCATGGCGGTGGTGGCACGCATATGTTCAGCTGCGTCAATTTGAGGGACAAACCCATGGCCTGGAGGTGACTGCAGTGGGAGGACAAGAAGTTGCAGGCCGGTGACCTGCAGGGCTGGTTGGGGATTTGATCCCTGAGTTTGGGGCTTAGAAACCTGAGTTTGGGGCAGCCTTGCACAGTGACATAGGGGACAGTGCTTTGGAGGTCTGGCACAGCTCAAGGAGGTGGTGGCACCGCTGTGATATCCTTGGCACCAGCCAGGCACCGTCCTCACACCCGGGCAAGGACACAGAGCAGATCTGGCCATCATGACCAGCTTCATCCAAGAGTCCAGGTCACCAGGCAGGGACAAGATCAATCTGGGACATCACCCCACAGGGTACCCCTGGTTGCTGGGGCTACTGGCTGACACTGATGGGGTGAACACCCACCTCGCTTCTGCAAAAACCTGCAGAAAGCTGCAATTTGAGCTCACAGCTCTAGCCTCTGATAAAGAAAAAACTTCTTCCTTGCAGCTTTTCTGGCTCAGCTGTGTAGGGCCAAGCTGTAGCAGGAGGGACAGCACTGTCCCAGAGGAGGGACGTGCCCCTGCTCTTGCCAGCCATGGGGTGCCTCATGCCCTGGGCTGCTTGTCGCCCTTTAAGGCCCAGCAGCTGCTGGAGTCCACGTGTGCACTGCCTTGGCACCATCTCCCTGCCTTCTGCGCAACAGCGGGCACAGGGACGACTGGCGCACCAGCTTGGGTGGCTGTCCCCTCTCCAGTGGCTGTCCCCAGCGTCAACAGGGACAGGATGAGTGGGCGCCCAGCGGGAGCTGCGTGGGGTGCGTGCCACCATGCAGGCGGCAGGTGAGGGGCTGCCCTGCCCTGCCATGGCCTCGGCGACACCCTGGGATGAGGGATGGGCTCTTCTCCTCCCCTCCCTAAGGGCTCATCTCTCTGCTCTCCCTCCAGGTTTCAAGTGCCCCATTTGCTCCAAATCCGTGGCTTCTGATGAGATGGAAATGCACTTTATCATGTGTCTGAGCAAACCTCGCCTCTCCTACAATGGTAAGGGCTGGCAGCCAGGTTGTGTGCTGGGGGGACACGGCATCCTGCTGGCTTGGTATGGCTCCGGGCAGGCTGGAGAGACGCTTGCTGCAGGCTGGGCGGGCAAGTGGCTTGGCTGGGCTTGCCAAGAGGGCTGTGCTCCAGTGATCCATACTCTGCTCCACTCCCTGGCATAGCTTGTCCCCAACTGCTTTTGCCTTGGGACCTTTTGCAGCACAGCCCCCTCCCCACAGTGCTCACCACGGTGTGCTGTTCCAGAGGGAGTTTTTCAGGCTAGGGCAGGGGACATGTGTCATAGAATCACAGAGTGGTTTGGATTAGAAGGGACCTTAAAGACCATCCAGTCCTACCCCCCTGCCCTGTGCAGAGACACCTCCCAGCAGACCAGGTTGCTCAAAGCCCCATCCAGCCTGGCCTTGAACACCTCCAGGGATGGGGCAGCCACAGCTTCTCTGGGCAACCTGGGCCAGGGTCTCACCACCCTCACACCAAAGAATTTCTTCCGGAGACCTCATCTCAGTTTCCCCTCTTATAGAGTAAAACCGTTCCCCCTTGTCCTGTGGCTCCCCTCCCTGATTGAGAGGCCCTCCCCAGCTTTCCTGGAGTTCCTTGAAGGACTGGAAGGGGCTCTAAGGTCTCCCCAGAGCCTTCTCTTCTCCAGGCTGAACCCCCCCACCTCTTTCCTCCTGTCCTCACAGCAGAGGGGCTCCAGCCCTTGGGGCATCTCCATAGCATCCTCTTGCCCTACTCCAACAGGTCCATGCCCTCCTGGGCTGCCCCTCTGGAAGGTCATTGCCTTCCTCCTTTTCTCACTGGCAGCGAGGCTGAGCATGGTTTGCAGACTCCTGCATCTTCCATCCTCCCCCCCATCCTCCCTGAGTGATGCTCAGCCCCTCCTGGAAAAGGTGGTGCTTTTTTAGAAGGCATGGGGAAAAGGGTCTTTGCTGCTGCCCCAGCTGCACCTGAGCCTCCTGCTACCTCGGCTGCTCTGTCCCAGCTCCCCTCCATCCTGGAAGGGGGACACCGCAGAGGACCGTGTCTCACCACTCTCCTCTCCCTCTCCCTCTCCTTCTCCTCTCCTCCCCTCCCAGATGACGTGCTGACCAAGGATGCCGGCGAGTGCGTGATCTGCCTGGAGGAGCTGCTGCAGGGGGATACGATAGCCAGGCTGCCCTGCCTCTGCATTTATCACAAAAGGTACCGCCACTTGCGAGGCGATGTGACCAGGCGGGTGGCAGGGGACAGGTGGGGACATTCTGAGGCTTGGCAGCACAGTGGTGACATGCTTTTCTCTCCCCAGCTGTATAGATTCATGGTTTGAAGTGAACAGATCTTGCCCGGAGCATCCTTCTGATTGACCCGCTGGGCGTGCTTGCTGACTTCTCTCTAAGGTGAGCCTGCAGCCAGCTGTTCCAATGGAATATCACAGAGTCACAGAGTGGTTGGGTTGGAAGGGACCTCTGGGGATCATCCAGTCCAACCCCACGCAAAGCAGGGTCAGTCAGAGCAGGCTGGGAAGGATCGCATCCAAGCATGGTTGGAATATCTCCGAGAAGGCAGGAGACTCCACACCCTCTCTGGGCAGCCTTATTCCAGGGCTGCCCACCCTCAAAGGAGAGAAGTTCCTCCTCATGTTGAGATATAATTTCCTGTGTTCCGGCTTGTGTCCATTGCCCCTTGTCCTGTCACCAGGCACCACTGAGAAGAGTCTGGTCCCATCCTCTTGCCACCTGCCCTTTAGATACTGATGAACATTGATGAGATCCCCTCTCAGTCTGTTCTTCTTCAGGGTGAACAGCCCCAAGTCTCTCAGCCTTTCCTCAGCAGAGATGCTCCAGTCCCTCATCATCCCCATAGCCTCTGCAGCAGCTCCCCGTCCTTCTGCTCACGGTGCTCCAGATGTGGCCACACCAGGGCAGAGCAGAGGGGGAGGATGACCTCCCTTGAACTGCTGGCCACACTCTTCTTAATGTCCCCCAGGAGACCGTTGGCCTCCTTGGCCACAAAGGCACATTGATGCCTCATGCGCAACTTGGTGTCCGCCAGGACTCCCAGGTCTTTTTCCACAGAGCTGCTCTCCAACAGGTCAGACCAAACCCCTTCTGGTCCATGGTTATTCCTCCCCAGATGCAATCCCTACACTTGCCCTTGTTGGATTTTACCAGGTTTCTCTCGACCCAACTCTCCAGCCTGTCCAGGTCTTGCTGGATGACCATATTTACCCATGCTGGGTTTGAATCGGTGGCCAGAGTGGGAAGGTGGGGTGGGATGGGGTGGTTGTGGCTCCTGCTCCTCACCTGGCTTCGTTTCTCTCTGCCTTTGCAGGGCACCTTGCTATTACCTGCTGTACCTCCTCTCCCCGTCCTCCCCGCCCCACCTGGAGTTTTGGGCTGACTTTAAATTCCTCGAGAAGACAAAAATAAAACCCAGAAACTTGAATCAACCTGGGACAACAGCAAATTATTTTTTTTATTTTATTATTTTAGTTGTTTTGTTGTTTTGGGGGTTTGTTTTTCTTTTTCTTTCTTCCTTTTTTTTTTTTTTAATTTAAAAGATGTAAAAACAAAGAACCACCCAGGAGAAGCCAGTGTGAGAAAAAGCGGAGCAACCCGCTCTCCCCTCTGCAGCCGCTGGTCACCAGGAGAGCTCTGCCTGCCAGGGAGACCCCCAGGGACACCCTCGGCCGAACCCCTGCCATGATGTTTGGCTTTGCTCCCCGAAACGAAGGGGAAAGCTGCCGGGGGGGGGGGGCACAGCCGGCCAAACGGAGCACGTGGCATTTCTCACCGGCAACCC
>VZTM01042030.1:134512-147431 GCA_013400555.1 Jacana jacana | reverse complement strand
TAATAATAATAATAATAATAATAATAATAATAATAATAATAATAATAATACATAATAATCATACATAATAATCATACATAATAATAATACATAATACAATACAATGTCTTTAATACAATACAGCTTTATCTCTTTCTATGAAAAGGATTCTATGATGTCACAACAAACACAGGTAGCATGTGACCGAGCCTAACGACCTCACAAATGAATTCTAGCTCTACATTCCCTAATTACCATCCTTTTACTCCAAGCTTGTTGGTGTTGCACCAGCAAAGCTACCCAGCCACCCATGCTAACGCTTTGTCAGATTAACACAGCCTATTACAGACATCAAACAAAAATAATGATTAAAAGAATTTGTGAGAAATCTTAGTTGCACCCTAGCAGAAGGAGCAGAAGTACTCTGGGGGCTTCCACAGAAATGACACACAGAAAGGGCAAAGTATTATTAACTTTGAAGGACAGAAACAGCGAGGCTCAAGAACAGCACGGGAAGTACACGCACGGCAGCACCCAGAAGGTGAGGCGTTCCCAGTGCCACCAGACACAAAGCAGTTAAGAGCTGTGTATTTTTCATTGCTGCTGTTTATGTTGTGTTGGTAATTACCTGCTGATCTCGTTAAGACATCTTACCCGACAGCATAAAGGGTTTGAATGGGTTGTTTCCACTGCCTTTCTGCAGCCTGGGCCCTGATGAGGTATTCTGCATACTGGTAGGTCAGTTTACTGGGCTTGCCCATTAAGGCCTCGTATTTCAGATCTTTGCCAGTGATCTTCTTGTAAATGTTTTCCAAACAAACCATGAAGGTGCCGTGCCCAAACCTACACAGATATAAAGACAAATCAAGTTATATTAAGTACACATCAAGAAAATAATAAATAATAAAAAAAAAAAGCAAGGCTTTGATTATTTCATGATCTTTTAGGGATAAATCACATCCTCTAAGTGTCAGATTTCCCTTCATTTGCACACAAGATTTCCACAGCTGTTTGGCTGAAAATCAAACACCAAGTAGCTGAGCAGTTGCAATGGTCTGTGTTAGCCTTCCTGGCACTGATGTAGATACCCTCCTTATCTTCTGGAAACAATGCCTAGCCTGGGATGTACGCTCCGCAGTGACCTCAGGGATCTGGCTACACTGACAAAGAGGAGGAAGGCAAAAGGCAAATTAAGAATCAGACAGGAGGAAAATTGACCTCTTTGAAACACAAGACTACACCAAAACCCCACTTGTAATACGGATGTGAAAGAGGATGAAGGAACAAACTAACTTTGCAGCTTTTGGTAGCTCAGTTATTTTCATCAAGGTAGAAAACCGGTGATGATGGGTCAACCACCAAACCAGTCAATCAGCAATTTCAAAGATGTGATGATCTCACAACAAAAAAAGGCAGTTTCCCTTCCTTGCTGAAGTCAGGGTGTGACATTGGGGATAAACTAGTATCTACCAGCTGAGAAACACAGAATCATCAAAAGCCCAAAAGAAGAAGAAAAGGTTGCCACTCAACAACTCTACATACCATAAATAACGCACAGCTCTTAAGAGCTGCCAAGTAACTTCTAGTGCAGATAGATTAGTATAGCTGCTCAAACCAGGTGCCTGCAGCCTAAAAAAGCTGAAACACCCATATATAGTGAGCATCAGAAGCCAGCAGAGATACACAAGGTGCACTAATAAAGAAATTAAATCTCTAGTGGCCTAGAAATCAAAAGAGCCTTTTAAGGAAAAAAAAACCAACAAACCAACAAAGGAGGGAGAAGCTGTAACACTTTTAAACGTGGTGCAGAATTGGCTTTTCTGAATTCTGAGTGAACCCTTCATGCCCTCTCTCCGCCCTGTTTGTTGCTGTATATTATGAAATACCAGTAAATAAGCATAAAATTATTTCCAGTAATTGCTAGCAACAGCTGGAAACAACTTAGTCGTGGGATCATATTCCAGTAGTGAAAGGAACAGCCCTGACAGATGCAGAGCTGTCACACTGTCACTCTCAAAGATAAAAACCAACCTTTATACTGGATCTTTCCCAAAGGACACAACTGAAATGATGGCTCTTATTCACTGGAGATGTATGTGGTTGTCTTACTCCAGCCTCCAACCATCACACATCTGTTTTGTATCACAAAATGTATTTTGCCAACCTGCTAATTAGAAATGGTCGTTGCATCCAAGTAAGGATATCTGACAAGGTCTACAGCCCAAGATGAATCCAGCCACAGTAACAACAATTTCTGTTTCACTCTACATTCAAATTTTAGACTGGGCAAAGAGAGAGGAAACAGAACTATCAAAGAACTCCCTTCTACTGAAAACAAAGTCAAACAAAACCACTCTCAGAGATCGTGCCACCGTGTTCTGTGTGTTCTACTTGGCTTTTCTTACATTCCTTAAAGCGCTCACCATATTGCCCTCAGCTAAAAAACACTCTCTGCTTTCAATTAGCATGGTCAATTCTTTACCCTTCCAGGAACCATAGGGTAGAAAAGAGAAATGGCAAAGATGCACCTAATGAAATGAAACAATGGCTTGATCATTTCTTCTTTTTTTTCCCTTTGAACTGAGACTCTGAGGCCCTCAGGCAAAACCCTGTCTATCCCTGCTCTTCTGGGAGCTGGAAAACAAAAAGCTTTAGGGCTTAAAAGCAGTTTTTATCTTGAGTAACTGATTTCATGAATGCAATAATGTAATTAGGCAGCACTTGCTGAGAGTGCATTGCTTTAGAGACCTTGGATTCAAAGCCGAGACCTACTGAGAAGCTGCAGTGTTTTGTATATAAGTATTGCCTCTTGTATACAAGTATTGCCTACTTGTATACAAGTATTTTACTGAAGAAACGAGGAAAACCCAAATATTTCATGATACATTATTGCCCTTACCTCGGGGACTGTGCTTCAGCCACCCACATGAGATCCATGTTACAGGCCAGCACAGGAATGTGAGGGGAGTTTTCCCGGCAGTAGGGATTTCCAGGGTAGCCGCTGGTCAGCAGAACGTCTATGATCAGCTGGAGGTTGGTTTCCCATCTGACTGGCTCCCCAAAGAGAACAACAGCTACGGGACAGGGATTGCAAAGCACCCCCCGTTAGTTCATGGCACCAAACCTCTGACATTAAAACTTGGGCTAAAAAGACTGAATGAAGGGTTTAACAGGGAATGAATGTAATAGTCACGTTAACTTTAACTTAGGGCTTTAATATATTCCAAACCCATTTATTCAGGGAAGATACCTCAGAAGATCCCACTGCAAAATCTACAGCTTTAAGGAATTTATATTTTACCAACTAAGTTTCCCCCTAGCACCATAAAATAAGAAGCTTTAAACGGTATTCCTAGGTCTCTCATACCTTTGTAAACTCTATGTACAGTAGTTGAATAATCCATCAGAGATGTTATTTTGCTCATACTCAGGTTGGAAGAGACCCTTGGGATCAGCCAGTCCAACCATCAGCCCCACTCTACAAAGTTCTCCCCTACACCAGATCCCCCAACACCACATCTCATCGACTCTGAAACACAGTCAGGGATGGGGACTCCACCCCCTCCCTGGGCAGCCCATTCCAGGCTCTGACCACTCTTGCTGGGAAGAATTCTTTCCTACAGGCCAGCCTAAATAAAAATCGAATGCTGGTTTTAGCCATTTTCCTCGTCTCCAGCCATAATCTGACTTGGATTTTTCTAAACCCCAAAGCCCAGTTTCTACCTTCCCGTAGCTCAGAAGAGACGCGGGTGAATCTGGTCTGCTGAAACAAGATGCTTCTCCCACTACAGCTCTGCAGCGACCACCCTGACCTCTGCACCCCCACCCTGACCCCTGCACACCCCACCCTGACCCCTGCACCCACAAGACTGATTACTTCCAAACACGCCAATTCATTCCTCGTTTTTGAAAGGAAGGCAACAATAGCCCTTTAAAGGAAGATGGAGAGAAGACCTGGTCTCCTGAACCTTCCAAACCCCATGGCTGAAAAGAGCACACGTTAAAAACCATAGCTCCAGCATGTGTGATACCTTCCAAATTAATGACAGATAGAATTAACAAAGAATTGCCTCAGCCCACTTTCTGAAGTGCCTGGCAATCTAAAAAGAGATTCTAATCATAAAGAAAAGTACAATAAAGGTATTTTGTCTATTAAAGAACAGTGGCAAATGAAGTAAAGATAACTGACCCTCAATCTTGGGAAGTTCCACAGCAGAGGGGTACTGCAATAAGAAAAAAAAAGTAAGTTTTCTACAAGATTAAATATTTACTACTATTTTAACAGAATAAATTCAAGTATAGTTCCCACAGTTGCCTTCTGTAACAACGACAGGAAACACTCTCTTTTGGTATATGCCTGCCATCAGTTTCCTTAGAAACTCCTATTTCAAGACTGAAGTGAAGCTGGTGGCAAAAGGACAGCAGACATTTGGTATGCTCCACCTTCTCCTACATCTATTTACCTTCCTCTGGCAAGCTATGAGGTTTCAGTTATTTAATCTACTGGTGTATGAAAGTACAGATGTTTACTTTTCCACGGGAGTAAGAGGCCCCCGGTATTTACAAGACGTTTGAAAAGCAGTGTTAGAAACCCATTGTCTAACACACGAGAGATCTGCTAGATAAGTAGGAGTTTGTACTCCTCACCATCTGCTCCCTTGTGGTGGCAAATGCATTAACAGTTTCTTCAACTCCTACATCCCCATGGTTAAAGCAAAAAAAAAACCAAAAAAAAAAAAAGTGATGGCACTGAATTAGGAGATTCCATGAGCAGTTCCACGAGTGAATTCCATGAGTTAGGAGATTCCATGAGCAAACCCACTCCGTGCACTGCCCCTGAACACCCACAACCCACGTGTCTATTCACCGTGGAGCTACTCACTTCCTTTTGAAATTCTGCACAGTTCAGTTGAAACCACACAGCATGCACTGTTAGTATTTAAACAGATCTTAATAACAGTACAAACAAGCAAGGGAGTCCTTCAAAGAACAAGTCAGTATCTACAAAGCATTACTTTACAACCAAAGCAACCTCAAAGCCCAGAAGCAACACCAAGACAGCCCTGTACTGAAGGAAAAAGCTCATTTTATCTTCCAGGCACGCTTCCAGGCATCCTAGACTTTGAATTAGGTATCTATTCTAATTTATAAGGTTTCCCACAACAGCAAGTTACAAAAATCAAAGATGATGCTACAGAATTACCACTGATAGAAAAAAAAAAAGGTCTACAGTTGTTCTTGAAAACGCTGTGATAAAACAAAGAAAGAAGCAGGGAAGCAAAGTTAAGTGACAGTGTAAGAAGAGCAGCAGGAACTGGGGAGTTTAAATACTGACCCCCATTATAGAGTGTCACCTACTGAGCAAACAAAGGGTTTTACAAGAAAAATACGCACTCACCAGAACGCTGGGTCTCCTGTCATGGTCGACTACATCTAGTAAAGGGTGTTTCTCCCGCAAGGTCTCAATGGTAATAGGCTGACAGAAACCAAGGCTGGGAAAATAACCAGTTAAGGACACAGAACTGCTTATATTCAAAGTTCTCAAAAATTGGTAGTTCCATTTTGACAGTTTTAGCATAAGCAGGTTTTATCTGGTTAAGGCAAAGTTGGGAACCAAAGCAACATAACAAAGATTGGCTTTTTCTTCTGCAAGAGAAAAAGATGATTATCCCATTATTTATAAACGGGAGACCCGTGTGTCTGAAATCTTAAGACAGAATTTGTATATAAATCTTGCTCAAAATACGAGACAAGCAGCCACTCTAGACCAGCAATTCTGCAAGAGCATCTCTACTCTCTGCGCTATGGTGGATCGTGTTTAATTAGACTCTACAAGCAGTTGAGCTAAACACCAAAACTCAGCAACAAGGGAAGGGCCAAAAGGGCAAAAAATACCCTTCTGATTCCCACAGTGTTTCTCTTAAATGCCAATCTAGCCCCTTAAATTAAGCTTAGTTAGCAACAGGTTAGTTAGCAACACTGCCACGGCTCATTTGGGTACAAAGTGGTTGTGATGCTACTCTCACTACCAAGATGATTTCCTAAAACACAAAGGAAAAGAAGAACTACTTAAATGTATCAGTTAGACAAACTAAGCCACCCGATTTTGTACTGGAATTAACGCCATGGCCATTGGTAAAGCTACTTTAAAATAAGGCTACCCCACCTGAAAAAGCTACTTACCAGAAATACACACTTTATATTTAGTATTTAGTCTTGTAATACACTTTTCTCTCAGTCATGCCTAACAAATTTTGGAAGTTAAGTGGAATATTCCTTGGATAACTTTTTCTCATCTTTGTATTTGGAACAAAGCTTTTAGATACATCTATATGCGACTGTTATGTTTTGGGGTTTTTTTTAAAACACATTATTAACACCAACTTTAATTAAAATCCCAATGAAGGAAGAAGTGCTGAAGGGAGTTACTGGAAGAATGAATGAGCCAAGGTCATGCAAAGGTGAAGGTCACTAAATCACAGTTTGAAACTCTGATACCACCATCACGTTAACATCAAGTAAGTTGTTTTTGGCAGTCGGTACAGAGGCAGCTACTGAAGTCAGATAGGATAAATAATTGATAGAAGGCCCAAGAAAGCACAAACTCCTTGTGCTGCTGTGCCATTTATTTACATATAAATTATTAAAAAAATATAATTCTTTCTCTTTGTTCCTTCCCCCTTAAAAGCAAAGCAAATATCAACACACCAACCATTTTCAAAACATAACTTTGCCATCACAGTAAGAACTACCATCACCTACTTCTGGATGATTAGTGTTAAAATATTAGCTCTCCACTTAATCAAGTTCAGGGGATCCTGTGGATCAAAGAAAATACCTAAAGAGAAAGTTGTTAGTTTTGATTTGTTTTTTAAAGATACTCTTGAGCAATATCAAGAACCGGTCCTTGGCCAGATACGAGAACACATTTCTCATGGTAGCGTTTGAACATCCGCAGGGGACTGTGAGACATCATCACCTGATCTTCTGAAACCTGTTTGGGGTTTTAAAACAAAAGGAGGTTACTGGTTTTCAGGTAAATTATTTGTATGCAGATTTTAATTAACAGGTGGGACGAATTCTACACATTACAGAACAATCATACCTCCCTCCCTCCCTAAACCCTACCGTATCGACCTCGTTTGAGTTTCACAGACTGTTGAGCATATGCCAGAAAAAAAACACCTTAGTGACAGCATCCCAGGTGCCTCTTCCAGCTGCCAGAATTACTCTATTCAATGTGGATACAAAGTTTTCACACCTACTTCTACAGAATCACCAAATTCCCTTAGAAAACAAACAGGGGAGAATCATAAAATCACAGAATCATGTAGGTTGGAAGAGACCCTTGGGATCATCAAGTCCAACCATCAGCCCCACTCTACAAGTTCTCCCCTACACCAGATCCTTCAACACCACATCCAATCTACTCTGAAACACAGTCAGGGATGGGGACTCCACCCCCTCCCTGGGCAGCTGATTCCACTGACTGACCACTCTCTCTGGGAAAAACTTTTTCCTCATGTCCAGCCTAACCCTCCCCTGCTGCAGCTTGAAGCCATTCCCTCTTATCACTCATTGCCCGCGAGAAGAGACCAGCACCAACCTCCCTACAATGCCCTTTCAAGCAGTTGTAGAGAGTGATGAGGTCTCCCCTCAGCCTCCTCTTCCTCAAACTAAACAACCCCAACTCCCTCAATCGATCCTCATAAACCTTATTCTCCAGGCCTCTCACCAGCTTCGTTGCCCTCCTCTGTACTCCCTCCAGCACCTCGATATCTCTCTTGTGTTGAGGTGCCCAGAACTGGACACAGAAGAACCAGATGTTCCCTAGTTCCCATCGTGGTACCTTTGCAGCGTTGATTTAAGTAAGAAAAGACCTTCACCTTTTTGTTTACATACCCCATTCCTTCCATAGGTACAAAATAAAGCTGTACCACTTGTCTCCCAGAGAGGCAGGAAGGTCCTGTCTTGCACAGTACCACAGAGGACACTCACCTTGCTAGAGCAGTCTCATGTTACCAGCACGCTCTTTATTCAGGAGAAGGCAAGATTTATTCCCACAATATTAATGTTGCAAAGAATCATGGAATCACAGAACTGTCTGGGTTGGAAGGGACCTTTAAGATCATCCAGTCCAACCATCAACCTAACTGATAAAAAACAACAAACCATCACTAAGCCATGTCACTAAGGACTATGTCAACCTGACTTTGGAATCCCTCTACGGATGGTGCCTCAACCCTTGTCCTGGGCCCTTTCCCAGTAACCACTGTTCCTGATCTCCAGTCTGAACCTCCCCTGGCACAACTGGAGGCCGTTTCCTCTTCTCCCATTGCCTGTGACTTGGGAGCAGAAATCGACCCCCCCCCGGCTACACCCTGTTTTCAGGGAGTTGTAGAAAGCACGAAGGTCTCCCCTCAGCCTCCTCTCCGGGCTGAACACCCCCAGCTCCCTCAGCCACTCCCTCAGCCAGCTTGTGCTCCAGACCCCTCAACCAGCTCCCTTGCCCTTCACTGGACCCACTCCAGCCCCTCAATATCTTTTGTGGGAAGGGGCCCAAAACTGGACCCGGCCCTCAAGGTGGGCCCTCACCAGTGCCCAGTCCAGGGGGATGATCACCCGCCAAGGCCTACTCCCCACACTGTTCCTGATCCAGGCCAGGATGTTGGTGGCCTTCTTGGCTACCTGGGCACACTGCTGGCTTGTATTCAGACCACAGCTGACCAACAGCCCCAAGTCCTTTTCTGCCAAGCAGCTCCAGCCACTCTGCCCCAGGCCTGTAGTGCTGCAGGGGGTTGGTGGGACCCAATAGAAATACTCAAGAAATACCACTACCACTGGGAAAACCAGCACCTTTGCCAATGGAAATACCATCAGCTTGGGACAGGACAGTGTTTTTCACTTTTGTCCTGCCTCCAGCACAGCATTTCAGAGGGCTTAAGGGAAAAACAACCCTGATTTAACTGAGAGCAGCCTTGAACGGCACATAACACACTTGACACACACACACCGTAAGGAAGTCATTAAATAAGTAAGATTTAAGCTACTCACTGGAACTCCCAGCAGCTGAGACAACTGATCAGCTTTCTTCTGGCGAAGGCAATCCCCCGCGTTGGTGACAAACACCACAGGCACCAGGAACTGTCCCTGAGAATTCACTAGCTTTCCAAAGGCCGTTTTTGCAGCAGGAATGGGAGTCTTGCCTCGCACCAGTACCCCGTCGATGTCAAAGAGAAAACCAAAGGATGGCAGGGTGTTGAGCTGCCAGGAAAGGATTGAACAAGAGAGAGTGCATTAGTTATGCCCTCACTTACGCCTGTTGGGTAAAGCTGAAAATAGGAAACGCCCAGTGAAATGCCCGATGCCTCCACGGAGAAGGAACGGATCTTTGTGCATTTTCATGTGCCCTATAGGCATATCCATACAGCCTGTGTGAAAAAGCAGCACTGCAACTCCCTCTTCCTTATGCACGCAGCTGCAGGAGTTCCTCCTTGCTTTATTAGTTCCAGAACACTTCAGAGGATTGGGACAAATTGAGTTAAATTGATAAAAAGAGGTATATAAAAAGACCCCTCCATACTGTTGTGCCAACTACTCAGCTTTCCATTGATTTATCCCCGCCCTATTTCACAGGTAATTTCAATGCACAGGATACTAGCAATAGAAAACTACTAACAAGATAATAAAAGCTGGGTTTTTTTCAGCAGCAGGTAGGTCTTGAACGCCAATGTTGTACCCGGCTCCTCCCTTTACAAACTGTTTAGATGCAAAAACTGTCCCTGCTGTCACTTGTATTTTTCTGTCCCACAACAGGGTTGTCTGCAGCCAGATGCTGTTGATTCTTATTTTCCATGTGGCAAATAAATTTCCCTCCCCCCCCCCCCCAAAAAAAAGGAGGTGAAGATGAGGATAAGAGAGAGGAGAAAGGTGATAAGCCAAAGGCGTGGAGACAGAAAGGACCCTCCAGCAATGACACCGTTACTAGATCAGGCTGGGAAAGGGTGGACCGAAAAGGGTCTATCATCTAAAGGTCATTTCTCTCCTAAGCCTAAAATGGAATCAAGGGCTCTTGAGATTTATGATCCCCTCTCCCATTTCATCGCTTGATGAAACAAGAGGGGGAGATGAAGCGTGAGGGACAGACCACAATGAGGAGAATGGGCGCAGAGACGACTCCATGTGATGGAGCTGGGACAGCCTTTGCTGCTCCGGCTGCCCAAAGGGCTCTCCCCATGCGGGGAGGAGGGTGTTTTGCCTATTTAAGCAGCACGTTGTTCCTCATCAATTATTCACCTGCTGCATTTTCCCCCGCAGCCAGGCACAGCACAGAGGCGGGTGCTGTCACCGCCATCGGGGAGGTGACAGGGCTACAGCCGCTCCTCTACACGCTGCTCCTCGCTGCTGCCTTCCCCAAAACCACACTGGGAAACCCAGGAGTTGGAGGCCATTCCCCAACCCAGAGCCCAGCACCAGAAAGCCAACGTTTCCAACTTACCACAGGGCTGCTGATTTTAATTAGGCAGTTGGGTTTTGTTCAGTTTTACAGGCAAGTGCTCTCCCTGGGAGGCTCTCCTTTCTCCTCTGTATAACCCTCTAATTAAGAGCACAACCCCAAACCTCCAGACCCCTCAACCAGCTCCCTTGCCCTTCACTGGACCCACTCCAGCCCCTCAATATCTTTTGTGGGAAAGGGCCCAAAACTGGACCCGGCCCTCAAGGTGGGCCCTCACCAGTGCCCAGTCCAGGGGGATGATCACCCCCCGAGGCCTACTCCCCACACTGTTCCTGATCCAGGCCAGGATGTTGGTGGCCTTCTTGGCTACCTGGGCACACTGCTGGCTCGTATTCAGACCACAGCTGACCAACAGCCCCAAGTCCTTTTCTGCCAGGCAGCTCCAGCCACTCTGCCCCAGGCCTGGGGTTTGTCTCCTCAGGACCAACCCCACAGCCACGCCGATGATGTTGCTGACGAGGGTAGGGTCATTGTCCCTGGGAGCTGGAAGGGGACATTACCGGACCCACACTGTGATGGTTTTGTAGTGAACACAGGGCTCTGCCTTAGTTTTGCCATCGGTCCCACAGGCGACAGGAGGGCGTTTTACAGCGAGTAACGCCGGGACAAGGGTAAAACAACCCAACCAAACCCCAAGCCTTTGCATGAGCATACAGAGATTAAAAAAAAAAAGGAATTCAGCCTATAACCGATAAGGTAAGAAAATGAACAGCTCTTTTCCCCCTACTGACCATGCGGGCTCGTCCCTTGGCCACAAGCGACCCGCAGCGCGGCAGCAACGGAGGGGACGGGCCGGAGCGATAGTTACGATCGTCCCGGTTCCTCCTTTCCGNGCGGGACAGCAGGTCCCGCCCCCGCCGCGTGAGCATATCGAGTGACGTCAGAGCCGTGACGGCACAGGCGTCCGCGCAGGAGAGGGCCCGGGCAGCAGCGGGAAGGGGCGGCACAAGGGGTTCCCCCCCCCTCCTCTCCCTCCTGCTGGGAAAGCATCTCCTGGCACACGGCATGGGGTCAAGAGGGGAGATGGAGCTGAGGAAGAACTTCTTTGGTGTGAGGGTGGTGAGAGCCCGGCCCAGGTTGCCCAGAGAAGCTGTGGCTGCCCCATCCCTGGAGGGGTTCAAGGCCAGGTTGGAGGGGGCTTGGAGCAACCTGCTCTGGTGGGAGGTGTCCCTGCCCAGGGCAGGGGGGTGGAACTGGATGGGCTTTTTGATTTCCTTTCCAACCCAAACCATTCCATGACTCTGGAATGCACCTCTGAACCAGAAAACCAAACCAGAATGGGTGCAGAGAACAGAACTGTTAGGGAGGCTACACCCCCCCACCCCACCTCAAAGCTCTGTGAGCTCAAAGCTCACAGCACAGAGCTCTGCGGCAGAACCAGCTCCAGACTGATGGTTGTTAGACCTTATCACCCTGCTCCCAGTGAGGCATCGTACCACCACCACTTACGAGCCCGATAACACACACACACAAACATTTAAGAAGGAGTTAATGCAGAACCCAGGCACCGTTTCACCCTCCAGGACAAACTACTGGATGGGTTTCTTGGGCTTTGGCTGCAGAAACTTCGCAGCCCCAGTCCCACCAGCAACATGGCAGCCCCCAGGGCAAGCTGAAGACAGTCCCTGTAAGCCAAACACAGCACCACAGGTCGCCGCTAGCAAAGCTGCTCTGCAGTTTGTTGGCTCAGATGCAGCCAGAAGGAGGCACTCGGCTTAAAATGTGCTCAGAGCCAGAGTGACCCTTTGGCACAGGGGGTTCAAGCAGCACCCTCACCCCAAAGTTCCTCCTCGCCTTTGAATGGAACTTCCTGTGTTCCAGCTTGTGCCCCGTTGCCCTGTCGGTGTTCACACCGCAGTTCCATACTCTATTTTTGGTACAATTATTCCATGGCTGTGCTGGTCAGCAGGAGATCAGCACTGCTTTAAAAACTGCTCTGTGGCCATCACTCCTATGAGCCTTGCTCAGGGCTGGTAGCTATGCCTTGGAAGGTGAATGCAATTACTACCCTGTCTTGATTTTCTCTTCCCTTCCCATTTATTCATTTCTTTTTATACCTTCTGTCATTATCACTCAGTCCCTGATCCATCTCTAGCCTCCTGTTTTCCATCTTCTACCTTAGAGATTCATGTAGTGACAGAAGGGACCATCCATTGGTATCATCAAACTCCCAGACAGTATCAGGCCGTAAAAACTAATTGGGTTTTTCTCCTTCTAAACTGAGTTGGGGTTACCCCCAGCACAGAGCACCTATTCTTGGTGACCAGGAGTTTCAGGGAAGGAACTCCAGGAACAGTGTTGTCTGTTTACAACAATCATAGAATCAGAGAATGGTCCAGGCTGGAAGGGACCTCTAGGGTCATCTAGTCTGACCTCCCCACAGTCAGCAGGGACACCCCCAACTAGACCAGGTTGCCCAGGGCC
>VZTM01042030.1:116807-134208 GCA_013400555.1 Jacana jacana | reverse complement strand
GGTGTATTGACAACACCACACAGCTTGGTGTCATCTGCAAACTTGCTGATTGTGGACTCAACCCCTCTGTCTATATTGCTGATAGAAATGTTAAACAGTACTGGTCCCTGCATGGACCCTTGAGGGACACCGCTTGTCACCACTCTCCACCTGGACCTTGAGCCATTGAGTACCACCCTCTGGCTGTGACCATCCAGCCAGTTCCTCATCCACTGAACAGTCCACCCATCAAATCCATATCCCTCCAATTTGGCGAGCAGGATGTTGTGGGGGACCATGTCAAAAGCCTCACACAAGTCCAGACAGATCCCATCCATAGGTAACCCTGTCATAGAAGACCACTACGTTAGTCAGGCAGGACCTGCCCCTAGTAAAGCCATGCTGGCTGTCCTGAATCACCTCCCAGATAGCACATGGATAACAGCACATGATCTCCTCTAAACCCAAAACCAGAAAACACTCAAGGGGCAGCAGCAAAAACGAAACCCAACTCTGGACAGGGGCTTGTAACTCCTGTGACTTATTACAAGTCATAAACATACTCATTTGCTGCTTGATGACAAATGAGGAAGCTATGCAGCTCACTGGCAGAGAGAACGGTGTGTTCACGTTAGATGTCCCCTTTCTATCAAAACTAGAGTTTCTGATTTGTTCCTTTTTTTTTAAGATTTGAATTTCTCAGCTGCATTTCCCATTTTTTCAAGGCTTTTTTTTTTTCTTACTTTTTTTGGTGCATGTCTATAATTTACAGCTTGGATCGTTCCAGAGGGGATTATTTACGATAGACCCCGATACTAGGAGCATCTAGAAACTCTAAATAGCCTCAGACGAGGTTACTTGGTTATCAAATACCATATTCCTGAGATAGCCCTGGGCTGCAGGCGTCCAATTTAAGATTTCAGACTCGTGTGACAACGTCAGACTCTGAGCAGGCTCTGCTGCCATCCGCCTCCCGTCACAGGACACTCCAAGCTAAGGGCAGCAGGGGATGCAGAGCTTCAAATCCCCAGGTGGATGGCTCTTCATCATCCCCTTCTCTGGCCACAAATAGGGAACCAACACGATCCTCTGAGCTAGAACGAAAACAAGACACCCGGTTGTAAAGAAGTTTTACTAAAAATATGGGAACAAGGCATTGCAAAGTTGGAAATATTTACAATAGCTGCTGAAATATCCAGCGTTTCAGCAATTCACCCAGGCACGCTCATAAACCACAAAAAGGGCAACAGCTTTTAGACGTATCCCGTGGGTCATATAAAGGACCAAACCGACTTCAGAGTCACCCATTGAATCTGCTGTGGGACCTCTGAAGAGGTTCTAGGCTACTGTGGTAAACCAGCCAGGTGTAACGGAGCAACCTGCTTCTGGACTCAGCAAAAAACATCCTGGGAAAGACAGGCACACCGACAGTACGGCACTAACATCAGCCACTTCCCCTTCTGGATTTACAGAGCCCCTGGTTTGGTGGCTCTACCCGTAAGAGGCACCACTGCCCAGAGGGCTTTCCACAGGCAGAGGGCTGCAGAGCTGCTGGAGGTGCAGAGACACGTTAAGCTAGGCCTGATCTTCTTCAGCTCCGCAGTGCAAGTCATCCTAGAGGATAAACCAAAACCAAAAATGATGGTTTTCCTTTCGCAGCACACACTGTTAACTCCAGCAGTCTAACTCTTCCCACCCAAAGGGATCCCTTCAAAGCTAAAAGTCCTTGCCACCAGAACACGTGAACCTGCTGCTTTCGGGTGGGTTACACAGGAACCAGGACGTAGCGGTGCAACGTTACAATCCTAACAGCGTCTTTGCTTCTTCGCTCTGTGCCATGAGGGTTTCGCTGGCGTACTTCTGAAGAAGCTCCATCTTCTTTCTCCGTACAAGAGCCTCCTCAATCTGCCAACATAAAAAGAGGGTGACACTCAGCTTGGCTCAGACATCAGAACCCAGCAGGCTTGGCTGTTACAACAAGGAGGAGGAGGACAACCAACCACAGGAAACAGACTGTGAAAATCAGATGGGTGTAAAAGCAGTTGAATTAAGATGAGTCAGGAGTTCCTTTTTTGACACTCGACCGAGGCTCACGGAAGCCAAAAGCAGCAGTAAACCAGACGCCTCCGTTGCAGACCTACGCTCCCACCCTTTTTAATGAGGGTGTAAGCTGCCATTTTACTGTACTCTCAGTACAGTCACCTGAGTTTTGACTTCTGTTTCACACATTGTCTCAGGTACAGATTTAACAAACACAGAACCCGTGGGAGTTGAGCCACACACAAGTTCTCCCCCCTTGGGAGAACAGTTTAGCGAATGTGCCCCTCACATGGCCAACAGCGACAAAGCTGTGGCTTGCATTTTGTCTAGAAGGGCCAGCAATATGTAATCCTTTAACAAGCATATAAAGATCTACTGCCAACGTGCAAGACTGGTTCTAATCTCAGTAAAGATCGTCCAAACCAGGACACGGCACCTGTCAAAAATAAGTGTTCTGAACTTTAGCTTTTTGTAATTTCGATCTAAAAAGCCTAATCCCAGAGCCAGAGAGTCCAGAGTGATGAGGTGCCACTAAAAAAAGAGAAGATTACACTGACTCTCGTCTAACTCGAAAAGGCTGCTAGGTAAATCAGTGATTATGTATTAGAAACCCAGTTCTGACTCTCAGTTACACTCCCCTCTTCACTCAGAGGATACCACTGCCCAGAGAGCAATGTTTTGAATCATTATTTCTCTCCAGCAGTTTTGACAAGCCATGATGTGTGTGTATTTCTGTCAAACGTGCCGGATCACGATGTTCTGTGTAGAACACACAACTGCTGCCTGAGCAGATGGCAGCAGGAGACAAACTGCCACATGCTGTGTGACGTAAAGGTACATCCACCAGAAGACACCTAACCCCAGAACCCTTCTTTGCCTGAGTTTGTATTTCCAACAACCTGTCGCTGCTAAGGTAATACATACCCTGGAGCACTCTAAAAACAGAGCAAATCCTGCAACTCAGAAATCATCTCACTAAATTGTAAAAGAGTCAGAGTGCCAGCAGAAAAGCCCAGTAAAGATACATTAGGAAGTCAGGCTTATCTGCTCATAACACTTTCCAATTTATGTAACATTTACAAAGGCTTTGGAAATTCTTAGGTGAAACTGATTCTAGCGATGGAACCGTAATTCCAGGCAGTTCCACAGCATTTGCTGCAGAGCCAAGTTACAGAAGGAACAAACCAGGGACACTTTTACTGATGACCTGCCGTCAGTTGAGACCTCTGTCTTGCAAAAGCCTGAGTGAGTCTCTGCAACTTAATTGTGTTATGTCCTACCTCCTGTTGAGATGGCACCGGAACGTGTGCAATAAACTTCTGTTGGCCTTCTTCACCTTCTTTTTCCTTGCCACCTTCCTCATCAGACTGAAAAAACAACAAGAAATAAAAGCTACAACAAGTTGACTTTTTCTAAAGAGGTCATCAAAACCCCCCTTTTACTTGCTTTGCCAGGAGGAATCAGATAGAGCATGACCAACACTACAAACACAAGAAGAGAGTGAACAGGATGGAGCAACAAAGGGAGATACACTTGGGCCCAAGCCTGCACTAGGTCCTGCACTTGGGCCACACCAACCCCATGGATGGCTACAGGCTTGGGGCAGTGTGGCTAGAGCTGCCTGGCAGAAAAGGACCTGGGGGGGCTGGTCGACAGGAGGCTGAACATGAGCCAGCAGTGTGCCCAGGTGGCCAAGAAGGCCAAGGGCATCCTGGCTTGCATAAAGAATAGTGTGACCAGCAGAAGTAGGGAGGTGATTGTCCCCCTGTGCTCAGCACTGGTGAGGCCACACCTTGAGTCTTGTGTCCAGTTCTGGGCACCTCAACACAAGAGAGATCTGGAGGGGCTGGAGCGAGTACAGAGGAGGGACACGGAGCTGGTGAGAGGCCTGGAGAACAAGGCTTATGAGGATCGATTGAGGGAGTTGGGGTTGGTTAGTTTGAGGAAGAGGAGGCTGAGGGGAGACCTCATCACTCTCTACAACTGCTTGAAAGGGCATTGTAGGGAGGTTGGTGCTGGTCTCTTCTCACGGGCAATGAGCGATAGAAGGAGAGGGAATGGCTGCAAGCTGCAGCAGGGTAGGGTTAGGCTGGACATGAGGAAAAGGTTTTTCACGGAGAGAGTGGTCAGTCAGTGGAATCAGCTGCCCAGGGAGGAGTCCCCATCCCTGACTGTGTTTCAGAGTAGATTAGATGTGGTGTTGAGGGCTCTGGTGTAGGGGAGAACTTGTAGAGTAGGGCTGATGGTTGGACTTGATGATCCCAAGGGTCTCTTCCAACCTAAATGATTCTATGATTCTATGAGATGACAAGCATCACGTTCAGATCCTGCTACTGGACACTTTCAGAATTACTGCTGTCATTCTTCACACAGCTCTTCCTCTGCTATGGCACATAAAGCTATATTCCCTCCTTTCCCATAGCTCTCTGGCTGCCACAGCAAAGCTAGAAACAAAAGAGGAGCCAGCTAACCAAGAAGAAAGCAAGTGCTTTGAAAATGTATGCACCACTTCCCTGCACTGCTTTGTTCTCACACCTCCTTTTTATTCTTGCGATAAACCCACTTAGGTACAGACCAGGAAATAAGAACTAGCTTCCAGTACCCTTTGTACAGAACTCGGAGAGCGTGGCAACTTCCTCCCTCACCTCTCTTACTGGGAGATAAGGGAGAATAAAGAAACGAGAGCCATGTCCCAGCAGCGACTGCGGCACCAGCAAAGCCTTGCCGTCTCAGGGTTCAACCATAAAAAAGACACTGGCAGCAGCCCTCCAGGGATGGTGCCTCAACCCCTGCCCTGGGCAGCCCAGTCCAAGGCTTCAGAACCCTCTCCCTGTAAACATTGTTCCTGATCTCCAAGCTGAACCCCGGCTTTGCTGTGCGTTGGCAGTGGGAAATCATTACCGCACACAAAGCTACCTGTGCCGTGCTGGAGGCAGACTGCACTTAGAAGCAAGAGTGATCAGTGTTCAGGCCACACTCCCTTACAAATGCCAGCAGTCCAGACAGCGGCAGTGAAATCACAAGGAGGGCTCAGCTGTTAGTTGCTCCTCACTGGAGCAAGAAGTCCTCCCCACCTGCCAGCCTTCATCACCCTCTAGACTTGGACCAAAAGTGTACTCAGCTACCACTCCTTTTTACCAACCAGGGACAACTCAGCAGAGAGAAGGATGGAACGTGGCAGCTGACAGGTTCTCCAGCAAAGCAGCCCTACGTCCAAGAGGGCAGCAGAGAAGACGTGTGACACGTTCCATCACCTTCGCCATCGCATACCTCATCATCGTTGACAGCGTAGATATTTACTTCTTCCTCCTCCTCCTCCTCACCTCTTGCCAGTCGTGCTTCTCTCTCCCTTTTCCATTTTTCCACTGCTTCAGCTATAACTGGTTAGCACAGGGAAACGGGAAGTTAAAGCAACGTGGTCCCATTTCCAAAGCTTTTCCAACAGACTTAAACCTTCCTGCTTAAACCCTCTGCGTGGGTAAGGCACGCTTCCTGCAGAACCTTGACGTAGTACCTAATTAAATAATACCAGTGCTGGCCTTGTGAAATCGTGGTACTTGCTAATGCCTTAATTTGGGAACATTTTAGACTATAAACATTATGGATAAACATCAACCTACTTCCTGAACGGAATAACAGGGGAGTCACATGGCCAGGCTAAGTGGCTCTTCCAGCTCTGGAGCATATCAATACCTGCAGGAACGTTGATTGCTGCATAATTAAACATGATTACGCTCCTCAACGTGACTACCCACCTAGGTCCCTTTTCTTTTCACCTTGCAGTGTATTTCTCTTTATTTTGTAGCACGATTCCAATTCTGTAACTTGCTGCTGGGCTGCTGTATCCCTACCACGCAGCAGAGCACTAAAACAAGTTTAAAGAAGCTTCATCAGTGACATCATCTGCCTGGCAGTGACAGACAGAAAAGGACCTGGGGGTGCTGATCGACGGGCGGCTGAACATGAGCCAGCAGTGTGCCCAGGTGGCCAAGAAGGCCAAGGGCATCCTGGCTTGTATTAGAAATAGTGTGACCAGCAGCAGTAGGGAGGGGATTGTCCCCCTGTACTCAGTGCTGGTGAGGCCACACCTTGAGTCTGGTGTCCAGTTCTGGGCACCTCAACACAAGAGAGATCTGGAGGGGCTGGAGCGAGGGCAGAGGAGGGACACAGAGCTGGTGAGAGGCCTGGAGAATAAGGCTTATGAGGATCGATTGAGGGAGTTGGGATTGTTTAGTTTGAGGAAGAGGAGGCTGAGGGGAGACCTCATCACTCTCTACAACTGCTTGAAAGGGCACTGTAGAGATATTGGTGCTGGTCTCTTCTCACGGGCAATGAGCGACAGAAGAAGAGGGAATGGCTGCAAGCTGCAGCAGGGTAGGGTTAGGCTGGACACGAGGAAAAAGTTTTTCACAGAGAGAGTGGTCAGTCAGTGGAATCAGCTGCCCAGGGAGGGGGTGGAGTCCCCATCCCTGACTGTGTTCAAGAGTAGATTGGATGTGGTGTTGAGGGATCTGGTGTAGGGGAGAACTTGTAGAGTGGGGCTGATGGTTGGACTTGATGATCCCAAGGGTCTCTTCCAACCTATGTGATTCTATGATCACCAGTGTCTAAAAAACCCTGGGGAGGTGCAAGACCAATGCAACCAGGCAGTACAAAACCCCCTACAATAAGAGGACTCAGCAGTCACAGCCCCCAGCTCCCAAAGATTAAAGGTTAAAACGCTCTCCCTGAGAAAGCAAGGTCTGACTAGTGGCAGACGGCTACGGCTTTTGGTGTGGTTTCCTAACAGAAAGGGTAGACCAAATTAAGAAGTTTTTTCAATGCTTTGTTTCATAAAAAATAATAACAAGGTGAAAACTACAAGAGCCCAAAAAACAAGTGACCCTGAGAGAATCTCAGCTGTTGTGCCTTAATGCCATTCACAGTATCGGGTCTGTTAGCATCTTTGGTATTTCCAGTGACACAACCACCAAAGATGATAATTTTCTTAAATAAGCACACAAAGCCAGACAAGCTACCTCTCTCTCTCTCTCTCTCTCTCTCTCCTGTCCCCAGTTAGCAAGAGGAACACTGAGCAGGAGGCTGTTCCAAGAGGCGCTGCGCCACACAACTCCCCTTCTTATGCTATCAGCTGCCCACCAGACAGCAAACCCGCCCATGGCTTAAGGCTCTAGGCTGTGCTGAAGGACACAGATAAGTGGAATAAGTTCATTATTCCCCTCTCCCTCCCTGTCCCATCATCTAACTGACAAGGCATGATCTCGAATGCACGGTAGCGTGAAGATCTCACACGTGGAGGAGGGATAAATGTAAGAACTGGGTGAGCACACCAAGAGATACCAAGCATTGAAAACAGTTACCTGCCCAACAACTTGTCATCATTTAAAGAAGTCACTTCCTGCAGCAGTTTTGTTTAAAGTTAAGGGGTTGTTTATTTTTCCTCTCTAATACCACAGCTAAATTCTTAAAGGTGGCCTTTTGCTTAAAGCTACAATAGTCCGGAAGGCGGCGCACAGCGCTGAATGTTAAAGAGGGTTTCAGGAATTAGACTCATAATCCTGACACCTTTATCACAGAATCTCAGGGATTGGAAGGGACCTTGAAAGCTCCTCCAGTCCAATCCCCCTGCTGGAGCAGGAACACCCAGAGCAGGTCACACAGGAACGCCTCCAGGCGGGTTTGGAATGTCTCCAGAGGAGGAGACTCCACCACCTCCCTGGGCAGCCCCTGCCAGGGTTCCCTCACCCTCACCCTGAAGAAGTTTTTCCTCATATTTCAGTGGAATCTCCTCTGTTCCAGCTTGCACCCATTTCCCCTTGTCCTGTCATTGGGTGTCACTGAGAAGAGCCTGGCTCCATCCTCCTGATACTCACCCTTTACATATTTATCAACATTAATAAGGTCGCCCCTCAGTCTGCTCTTCTCCAAGCTCAAGAGACCCCTTGTCCTATCATTGGATGTACCCTCCAAGTCAGAAGAAACAAGGCTAGAGAACTAAGTGAGCAGTCATGGATAAATATTACCTATTGAGAAAGCATGGGTTATAAAGGATAAAATAGATTCACAGACGCATTGACGTTCTGAGAGCCGAGGTGGATAAATTAAGATAAGCCACCCAGACTTCAGGATTTCCAGAAGGTCCCCCCTGATCTCCAAGAGAACTAACCAGCCATGCTTATGGATAAGTAACTGGGTGGTACAGTTGGTTTTCACAAAGGAGGGGGATAACCACTTGACTTCCACACATCTCTCTGCTGCAATCTACTCTTCTACATTCTGAAACAGGAAAAAGGCCGGGGGATGGGGGGATGGAGTGGGGGAAGGAGATTTTTGTTTCATTTGCTGACAATATTAAAGCATTGGCAGTAGTAAAGATACAAGCAAACTGCAAAGCAGACTGTCCCTATCCCCTGAAATACCTTATACAATAGAGATTTGGGTACAGCTAACTTCAGGGTCCATCACCACTCCCTTCTTGGACCGATTTCTGCAAGTTTGGAATGCTCCACATACCTTTCTTTTCATGCTCTTGTTCCAGTGGCTCCAGAATACCATCATCTTCATCCCTGTACCCATAGTATTCTGCATCAATGGATTTCATCAGCTCAGCTCGAGTTTTCCGGGGCGGTGGGAGGGCTGTAAGAACACGACTCTCATTCATACTGGAGTTCCAGTATGGAGCAAGGCTACTATAACAAAAGGAACTAAAAACTGTCCCCAAGCTCCCCCAGACCATGTAGTACTTCCACTAATTTTCCTTTGCAGGTGGCACACAGGAGCTGATTCAGCAACTCTGCCTCATTTTCAGGGCCAAGTAACTCCCACTCATTCTACAGCAAATCAAAACACAGAGTTTTATCCACTTACACAGAGTTTTTCCTATGATGAAAGCTGATTCCTGCTTCTAAAACTAACTGGGTTTGTTCTGGTTTTTTGTTGGCTTTTGTTTAAATTACAAACTCAAGAGTACAATTTAGCAGCTATCAATAAAGCTACCCTGTTACACTGGAAGGTTTCTACACATTAGTCCTCGCTATTTTGAAACTCCTGGGAGAAAAGAGTTTCCTCTTTTCTTTTTCTTTAATTAAACTCTAAACAACCCCAAGGCATTCTTTGCCCCCCCCCCCCAAAAAAAAATAGCATTTAATCAATAACTTCTGTTTAGCATTTCATTTAGCCAGGCATATGGTGTTACTGGTATCTCCCACGTACTACAGAAGATCTTTTCCTCAAGAAACCCCACGGGGCAGGTTCCCGCTGGGAAGAGTCGCTGTTTACTTACGCTCCTTTTCAAAAAGTTCTCTAACTCCTGGTAAATCCTTTGCAGCTCCGAAATATTTGTAACCTCTGTTTCCTGGAACTTCCTTCCCTTCGTGATCTAACATTTTCGGTCCAATCCGCTGGAAAACGAACAGAACTGACTGGTTAAAACTGTATTCCTTTTGCACGGGCCTCTTACTAGGTTAAAGGATTGAGAAAGGAGAAGATAAGTGACACCAGTTCAAACCACCCCACAGGCACAGTGCCCTCATAGCTCGTTTTTACATACATTCTCCACCTTTCATATAAACCAGTTAAAACAACCACGCAAACCATACCCGATTCACTTGCCATAAGCCACCCAAACCTGCCGTTCTCTGTACCAGTGTATTCAGGTATCAGACAAACAGGCTTTACCAAGTGGGAAAATAAGCAGAGTTTGATGTTTTGCTAAGTGAGAGGGATTTACCTCATTATTTAATTGTCAGCAGTAATGAGGTGACTCACCCCACCACCCACTGATGGCTCAAACCAGACCGTGGCTGCAAACTCTTACTGGGAAGGTAAAGATACCTCAAACCCATATTCCAAGCAAAAAGCCCAATTTGCTCATCACAGACACAAGCATTTCTTCTAACACAATCCAACATTTTTAGGGGCTGAATAAAGTTCCTCTCTAATGAATGTTGGCCAAGGAACACGGGGTCAGCTAAACGCTGCACAGATTTTAGTCGGTTTCCTTGTAATTAGTCCATTTACTCGTCAGCAGAGCAACAGGGTAGGACAAAATAATCCCCACTTACAGCATAATCAGGTCCTCCCAGCTCCTTTATTCTGAATTCCCAGTGTCCTTTTTCCCTCAGAAGTTTGTTTATCTCATCATTCAGGTCTCGAATTCTGAATTCACCCAATCCAGCTGTTAACGACAAAGGCAATAAATTAGGCAGCACCAGAACAATTTCAGGGCTCGTGCAATGGAAACAGTAGAGCTCACAGGAAACAAGACTTCCACTGTAACTGCTTACAACTGGATTTAATTTAAAAAAATCTTACCATTTTGAATCTGTGCCACTTTCTTGGAAATTTCCCCAATGATCTAGGCAAATAAGAACACAGAAGTTAATTTTGCAAAACAAAAAAAACACCCAAAAAGCTAGAAAACCCTAAAAAAACCCCAAGCTACATCATCACCACACCAGCCTAAGGTTTTGGTCAATGAAATCTGCTTTTTTATTTCCCCTGTGGAACACACACAAATATTTTCTCTAAGCACCAGCAGGTCTGTCCATAAGGACAAACGTTATAGGAATTCTCTGATGATTGTTTGTAAACTACAGTCAACTAATAGGCTGATCTACCAAACCTACCAACATTGTAGGGGAAGATTTAGATGTGCAAAAAAATTACCCAATAGTGTAGGAGGACAAAAAAAAAACCCACAACTTGACAGTAAACCAAGTAAACATGCAGTAAACTGAGCTATTATAGAGAAAAGGAAGAAAAACTACTGCTGTCTTGGGGAAGGTGTAGAGAAGCCAGACCGTTTGAGAGGTGCAGGACCATGGGACAAGGAGCAACAAAGGCAAGTTGGAACAGGGGAAATCCTGAATAAGTTGAAGGGGAAAGAAAACAAGAATCTATCATGAAGGTAAACAAGCACTGGGACAGGGGCCCCCAAAAAGCTGTGGAATCCAAATCCCTTCAAGGTATTAAAAAATTCTGTTGGACACAGCCCTGAGCTGCGGTAGGTCCTGCTTTGAATGTCCTGCTGAACCATGTGATCTTTGTTGAGAGATATGAGTTGTTCACCTTAAAATAAGTAAATTTTAATTACAGTAAATTACTCAAGAGTTGTAATACGGTGTGATTTATGCTACTTGCCTAGCTTCACTTGGCATAAGTAGCTGGATTTGCTGAAGCCTTTAGGCTGCAATAGAGTTAAATTTTCTTTGTCATTTTCCCAGCAGCTGGCAGAGTGCTGCCTTCCCTTTGTAGCAGAAGGAAAATGTCAACAGCAGGGCTCAGGTTTTGGCAGTGTTTTCCCCATTTTTCAGTCCCCTGCATTCTGCCAGCAAGTGCAGGGGCACACAAAGCACAAACCAGAAGATAAGGAGGTGACAGCCCTCAGCACAGACTGCAAATCAGCAAGGTTAAGAGCAGCCAACAGCCACACAGCCTGGGCACAGAAAAAGAATCCAATAAGGTGTTTGTTAGAAAACCCCAGATCAAAAATCACCACCGGACTCAAAACCAAACCTGCACAAAGAGCAGGTGTCGCGATGGCAATGATGTTAACTGCCCAGGACTTTGCTTGAGGTCCCTCTCTGGAGGCACCCAGCCCATGCTGGCCCTGCTGCTCAACCTTTCACTTCAATTCTATAAAACCCAGTGCCCGAGACTCTGCTGCAGGAAACCCAGGGTCAAACCCATAGGAGGGAGCACACCAGCAGGAGAGAGAGAGAGAGAGACAGAGAGAGACAGAGAGAGACAGAGAGAGAGAGAGACAGAGAGAGAGAGAGACAGAGAGAGAGAGAGACAGAGAGAGAGAGAGACAGAGAGAGAGAGAGACAGAGAGACAGAGAGACAGAGAGACAGAGAGACAGAGAGACAGAGAGACAGAGAGACAGAGAGACAGAGAGACAGAGAGACAGAGAGACAGAGAGACAGAGAGACAGAGAGACAGAGAGACAGAGAGACAGAGAGACAGAGAGACAGAGAGTGTGTGTGTGTGTGTAAAGATTTGTGATGGGGCTGACCAAATAGGAAATGCTAAATTGGAAGTAGAAGATCTGCAGCTTAACGTTACCTGTCGCCTCCATTTCTCAGCTTTGGGCAATTCATTGCACTCTGATGCCAGGAAAGGTCTTCGTTCCTGTTTGACAGAAAGCCACATCAGCACACTCACAGCCTTTCACACAAACTTTACAGCTGGGTTAATCCCAAACTGTGCCACCCAGCTCCCCTGCCTTCTGCTCCCACCGATTTTTAACATGTGGAAAGCAAAGGCACTTTACAGCCCTGCCAAATTCAGCTATCACAGAACATAAAGTGCCAGGTCCTGCCCTTGGGCCACAGCAACCCCGTGGATGGCTACAGGCTTGGGGAAGTGTGGCTGGAGCTGCCTGGCAGAAAAGGACCTGGGGGTAAAGGACCTGTCAGTGAAACCTGGACAGGCTGGAAAGCTGGGCAGAGAGGAACCTGATGAAAACCAGCAAAAGCAAGTGTCGGGTCCTGCACCTGGGGAGGAATAACCCCCTGCACCAGGACAGGTTGGGGGGGACCTGCTGGAGAGCAACGCTGAGGAAAAAGACCTAGAAATCCTGGTGGACACCAGGATGACCATGAGCCAGCAGTGTGCCCTCGTGGCCAAGAAGGCCAATGGCATCCTGGGGGGGCATCAGACTCTTGGGTCTGGCAGATGACCTTTCTGACAGACACCAGGGCAGCTCCGCTCGTGACCCACGTTCCCCTCTTGATGACACCTAACAAAGCTTTAGTTTTCTCACACCATACCTTAACTTTTCCTTCCTCGAGCTGAGCTTGCCGAAACCTTGCCAAGGCCGTCCTGGAGAAAAGAGAGGAAGTGGATTCACTTTCACAAATGATGTTGATAGGGATACAGAGAGCACCATCAGTGAGTTTGCAGATGACACTGAGGTGGGAGTGTTCTTCTGCATGAGGGCAGGGAAGCTCTGCAGAGGGACTTGGATAGACTGGATCCATGGGCCAATGTTAATGGCCTGGCCTTCAACGAGGCCAAGTGCCAGGTCCTGCACTTGGGCCACACCAACCCCATGGATGGCTACAGGCTTGGGGCAGTGTGGCTGGAGCTGCCTGGCAGAAAAGGACCTGGGGGTGCTGGTCGACGGGCAGCTGAACATGAGCCAGCAGTGTGCCCAGGTGGCCAAGAAGGTCAAGGGCACCCTGGCTTGCATAAAAAACAGTGTGACCAGCAGAAGTAGGGAGGTGATTGTCCCCCTGTACTCAGTGCTGGTGAGGCCACACCTTGAGTCTTGTGTCCAGTTCTGGGGTCCTCAAAACAACAGAGATCTGGAGGGGCTGGAGCGAGTGCAGAGGAGGGACACGGAGCTGGTGAAAGGTCTGGGGAACACGAAAGTCTTACGAGGATCGATTGAGGGAGTTGGGATTGTTTAGCCTGAGGAAGAGGAGGCTGAGGGGAGACCTCATCACTCTCTACAAGCAGGGTAGGGTTAGGCTAGACATGAGGAAAAAGTTTTTCACAGAGAGAGTGGTCAGTCAGTGGAATCAGCTGCCCAGGGAGGGGGTGAAGTCCCCATCCCTGACTGTGTTTCAGAGTAGATTGGATGTGGTGTTGAGGGACCTGGTGTAGGCGAGAACTTGTAGAGTGGGGCTGATGGTTGGACTGGATGATCCCAAGGGTCTCTTCCAACCTGAATGATTCTAGGATTCTATGTTGATTATGGGCTTAATTATGGCCTGCAGCAAACAAAAGCTCCACCATATTAATTGGTGAGCTCTTCCAGCTAGTGACTCCTTCCACACTAGTAATCCCCAGGGGTTAATTTCTGAGATAACTGTAAATCCCAGTGAGCAGCTAATTAATTTTTAGGTTTAGCAGATAGATATATGTAAGTGTATTGATATTTGCAGCAAAAGAGTATCAAGAAGTTATAAGCATAAAGCTTACATGTTAGCAGGGGATACAACAAAAAGCAAACAAAAAAAACCCGAAGGAAAAAAGCCTCAGAAAAGAAAGGAGCAATAACTAATTAAGCTTATTAATGTTATCAAAATCCTTTGAGTCTCTCACAACTGAGCAGAGACTCCACAGACTACACTTTTAAAATTTACTTGTCTTTATGTAATAGACACTTAACAATTACATTAAAAGGCACAAAACAATTGGGAGAGCATTTAAGACTTTTTCACAGCATACCCATACCCTGCATCTACACCAATTACCATGACTTCATATGCAGTTAAGAGACATTTCCAGAAAGAAAACACCACCATCCAAACCAGTGTCCCAGATGCGCTGTATGGGATCACCACAACAGAGCACCTCACAAATTACTGGAGAGCTGTAGTCTCTTCGTCCCCCCTGAGTTACTATGACAAGCTCAGAATGTATTCCAGGGATAAGAACAAACACGAGACAAATCAGAGAATGCTTTGGGTTGGAAGAGACCTTAAAGACCATCCAATTCCACCCCTTGCCCTGGGCAGGGACACCTCCCACCAGCCCAGGTTGTTCCAAGCCCCATCCAGCCTGGCCTTGAACCCCTCCAGGAATGGGGCAGCCACAGCTTCTCTGGGCAACCTGGGCCAGGCTCCCACCACCCTCACACCAAAGAATTCCTTCCTGGTATCTCCTCTACATCTCCCCTCTGTCACTGTCAAACCCTTCCCCCTTGTCCTACAAGCTCCCCTCCCTCATCAAGAGTTCCTCCCCAGCTTTCCTGGGGTCTGTTTATGGACTGGAAGGGGCTCTCGGGTGACCCTGGAACCTTCTCTTCTCCAGGCTGAACACCCCCAACTCTCTCAGCCTGTCCTCACAGCAGAGGGGCTCCAGCCCTCCCAGCAACTCCATGGCCTCCTCCAGCCCTGCTCCACTCCAACAGCTCCACGTCCTCCTGATGTTGGTGGCTCCGGAGGTGGGCACATTACTCCAGGTGGGGTCTCCCCAGAGCAGAGGGGCAGAATCCCCCTCCTTGCCCTGCTGGCCATTCTGCTGGGGATACAGCCCCGGGTGCAGGGGGCTTTCTGGGCTGCAACAGCCTCTAGTCTGGTTGTTCTAAACACATGATCTGCCAATTTTTTTTTTGGGGGGGGGAGTACTCAAGGATGCCAATTCAAAACCAAAATCCTTACAAAACGCTGGGTTTAGCTGCTCCTAAGCAAGGATCGCACAACGTATCAATGCTGAGAGATTGGTCTCTGGCCTGTTCCAAACATGGGAACTGCTCAAAGCCACAGCACCCACAGACCACGCACCCCCCACCTATCTCCCGGCACGTTTCACCCCAGCAGGGCCAGGAAGCTCCACGCCACCGGGCGCCCCGTACCACACACACCCCCCTCCCAGCTCCCACGGTCCCTAGATCCAGCACAGGCACTAAGTACCCAAAAAACATTATTAAACCCACAGGGCTTTCAAAACAAAAGGCCGAAGGTGCGTCCCCCGCGCCGTACTTACATGGCCTTTTCCGCGTTGCGAGCCTGAAGGAGAGAAAAGAGACGGGCATTATTGAGGGGGCCCCGACAGCGCCTCACTCACCGCCCGACCCACGCCGCCACCAGGGGAAGGACACCAGGCCGCCTCCGAGCCCCATCATCCTCGCCAGCCCGCCCGGGGGGACCATCCGCTGAGCCCCCATCGCCGGCAAAGCGGGGTCGGGGATGCTCCTCCCGCTAGAGGAGGCTATGAGAGGAGAAGGCCCACACTCACCATGGCGCCCACAGGTTGCTCGCCGACGCTCTCCCGGAAGCAGGGGCGGAGTGACCCGGAAGCGGAAATGGCGCGGCGAAGGAAAGGCGCAAGGCCCAGTGTGTTGCTCGGGGGCGAGTGAGTCCGTCCCGCCGGGCCAGCGGATCTCTTGCCCAGCTCATCCGCTCAGGAAGGGCACTGCGTTCTCCCACGGGCCTCTCACACCATCCCGCCCCCGCACAGCCGTGGCGTTAGGAGACAGGGACTTCAGAAACGCTGGCCCAAGGACAGGGCTCCTCAGCGTCCGCCGGTCCCTCCACAGGGACCACCACAGGATGCTCTGGGGAACCCCCTGCCAGAGCAGGGCCACTCAGAGCAGGTCCCACAGGAACGTCTCCAGAGACAGGGGCTCCACCAGCTCTCTGGGCAGCCTCTGCCACCCTCAGAGCCAAGAGGTTCCTCTTCACGTTTAGATGGAACTTCCTACAGACAAGTTTGTGCCGATTTCCTCTTCCGAGCTCTTGTCCCGAGCTGAATGGCTTCGTTCCTCAGCCAGGCTGAAAAACCTCGGGTCTTCATCTTTACCTCGTCAAACATTAAGGAACTCAAGATTCCTTTAGCAGCCCACTGCAACCAGCAACAACCTGCTCAGAGTGTACCTAATGGGACACAGCAGCTTCCACCATCACAGCTTCCTCGGACACAGGCACTTTAGATGCCAGATTTGCTGAAACCCCAAAAATCACGAGGTTTCCAACACTCCCAGGTAACTGGGATCTTCTAGTTCATCAGCTGAGAAGCTCTCCCTGCTCTTCTGCAAACCCCACCTACACACCATGCTCTGCTGACAGCCACAGGCTTAGGTTGCTCCTGGAAGAACACAGTCTTCAGGGGGTATTACTGCATGGCATCTCGCTTCCAAAACAACCAAAAAAACATTAAAATGATATTTTATCCAGGTTTTAAAAACAAGGACCCAAAAGGCACATAGTGCCAGTTCAGTGTTCCTCCACAGCACAGCTGTAGATCCTCACTCCATCCCCCAAAGACAGACCAACATCCCACCACCCCAGGCCGTTTCTTCCCAGCTGGGGTGTCCACAGGCTGCAGCAAAACTCCTGAGACCTGAAAGTAAGGAAAGCCTNGAAAGCAAGGAAAGCCTTTAGCTGGTGTGTGAAGATGCAAACACAAAGTGACTACAGCACACCACCCCTCATCCTCAGCAGACAGGCTGAGCATCATCTGCTGGAGCTCCTGAAGGCAACCAAAGCCGAGGTCAGCAGCTGAAAGCTGCCCTGAATTGCCTTTAACGCCAGATGACAGACTCACCATCTACAATCACACCTTAGGGTGAAGAACTGAGCAGCAGCAAGCTCCCACAGCATGACCTGGAGTTGGAAGGGACCTCTGGAGACCATTCAGTCCAATCCCCCCCGCCAAAGCAGGGCCACCCAAAACAGATCCCACAGGAATGCATCCAGGCAGGTTTGGAATGTCACCAGAGATAGAGGCTCCACCAGGTCTCTGGGCAGCCTCTGCCAGGGCTCTGCCACCCTCAGAGCCAAGAAGTTCTTCCTTGTGTTTAGATGGAACTTATGTTCCAGTTTGTACCCATTCCCTCTTGTCCTCTCACTGGGCATCACTGAGAGAAGCCTGCCCCCACCCTCCTGACACCCACCCTTGAAGTAGTTGTTGATCAGATCCCCCTCAGCC
>VZTM01042030.1:105233-115975 GCA_013400555.1 Jacana jacana | reverse complement strand
CCCCGCACAGCCGTGGCGTTAGGAGACAGGGACTTCAGAAACGCTGGCCCAAGGACAGGGCTCCTCAGCGTCCGCCGGTCCCTCCACAGGGACCACCACAGGATGCTCTGGGGAACCCCCTGCCAGAGCAGGGCCACTCAGAGCAGGTCCCACAGGAACGTCTCCAGAGACAGGGGCTCCACCAGCTCTCTGGGCAGCCTCTGCCACCCTCAGAGCCAAGAGGTTCCTCTTCACGTTTAGATGGAACTTCCTACAGACAAGTTTGTGCCGACTTCCTCTTCCGAGCTCTTGTCCCGAGCTGAATGGCTTCGTTCCTCAGCCAGGCTGAAAAACCTCGGGTCTTCATCTTTACCTCGTCAAACATTAAGGAACTCAAGATTCCTTTAGCAGCCCACTGCAACCAGCAACAACCTGCTCAGAGTCCACCTAATGGGACACAGCAGCTTCCACCATCACAGCTTCCTCGGACACAGGCACTTTAGATGCCAGATTTGCTGAAACCCCAAAAATCACGAGGTTTCCAACACTCCCAGGTAACTGGGATCTTCTAGTTCATCAGCTGAGAAGCTCTCCCTGCTCTTCTGCAAACCCCACCTACACACCATGCTCTGCTGACAGCCACAGGCTTAGGTTGCTCCTGGAAGAACACAGTCTTCAGGGGGTATTACTGCATGGCATCTCGCTTCCAAAACAACCAAAAAAACATTAAAATGATATTTTATCCAGGTTTTAAAAACAAGGACCCAAAAGGCACATAGTGCCAGTTCAGTGTTCCTCCACAGCACAGCTGTAGATCCTCACTCCATCCCCCAAAGACAGACCAACATCCCACCACCCCAGGCCGTTTCTTCCCAGCTGGGGTGTCCACAGGCTGCAGCAAAACTCCTGAGACCTGAAAGTAAGGAAAGCCTTTAGCTGGTGTGTGAAGATGCAAACACAAAGTGACTACAGCACACCACCCCTCATCCTCAGCAGACAGGCTGAGCATCATCTGCTGGAGCTCCTGAAGGCAACCAAAGCCGAGGTCAGCAGCTGAAAGCTGCCCTGAATTGCCTTTAACGCCAGATGACAGACTCACCATCTACAATCACACCTTAGGGTGAAGAACTGAGCAGCAGCAAGCTCCCACAGCATGACCTGGAGTTGGAAGGGACCTCTGGAGACCATTCAGTCCAATCCCCCCCGCCAAAGCAGGGCCACCCAAAACAGATCCCACAGGAATGCATCCAGGCAGGTTTGGAATGTCACCAGAGATAGAGGCTCCACCAGGTCTCTGGGCAGCCTCTGCCAGGGCTCTGCCACCCTCAGAGCCAAGAAGTTCTTCCTTGTGTTTAGATGGAACTTATGTTCCAGTTTGTACCCATTCCCTCTTGTCCTCTCACTGGGCATCACTGAGAGAAGCCTGCCCCCACCCTCCTGACACCCACCCTTGAAGTAGTTGTTGATCAGATCCCCCTCAGCCTTCTCTTCCCCAGACTGAGCAGACCCAAGTCCCTCAGCTTTCCCTCGCCAGAGACGCTCCAGCTCTCTGATCAGCAAGAGCCCTTGCTTCTCTTGCACATCAGGACGTTTTTCACCTGCGTGGACGTGCTCAAGACACACCACGCACCAGCTCCTTTCCATCCATCGACACTTCCAACTGCATACTAGCCTGCAGCCAGTGGGCACCGCAGAGCAAGGGCTGGGAGCGGGGAGCACCCCAACACCGTGCGCTGTGACGAGCTATTAGCGTCACGATGCACGTGAAGGCTGAAGTTCTGCTTAACGAACCATCAGGCCACCCCAGACTGGGAACTCGCCGTGCCTTCCCACGCCTGTTTTCGGTGCCTCCTTCAGCGGTTTCTGAAGAAAACCTTTAACCAGCCCCAGTGGAGAGGGGACAAGCCTGCTCCCAGACCACACCATCCGCTCCCAGACCACACCATCCGCTCCCAGACCACACCATCCGCTCCCAGGGAACACACAGGGCAGCCACACAGTCATCTGGGAGGAGCAGCACATCAGCTGGCAGCCTGATGCTACCAGATGGAAACTGCACGTGAGACAGCACAAAAGAAAAAGGCCAAACTAAGCTTTTACACCTCCACATACCCCTTTTTAATGTCATTTTGCACTGTGTACATGAAAACCAAAAATAAACAAAAGGAACTTTAGCCAAACTCCCCTTCCTCCTCCAGCTTTATTGATAGTTTTAAAATTACATTTTTCTATGTTCTAGGACTTCAATTGCTTTTACCATCTTACTTTAAAAACTGATTACAAGCAAATGAAACTCAGTCGTCTAAGTGATATAGTATACAAAAATAACATCTTGATTTCTGTGAAAATGCATTTCTTTGCAACTCCTGAATAGCTCCAAATTGTATATGCTATGAGCACTGATGGCTGGGTCTCAGATTGACTTTGAAATATTTATTCAAAAGCTTCCCATTACCTTCTGTATCTCCAACACGAACATTCATTGACTGAATTACTGTTACTTTTAAGTTTATTGCTGATTTCTCTCTCTCTCTCTCTCTCGTGGCCATTTACAGGCATGTGCATCGTGTTTGTTTACTCCCACTCAGCTATATGCTCTAGGTAGGGCCTGATACAGATATTACTTGGTGTTAACAGCTACTGAGGTCAGACAATCCAAGGCCATTGTAATTAAATTAAAGTTATGAGGAAGTTTAGACACTTCCAGAATTTCTTTCCTCCTGCATAGGATCACTTCCATGGAACCCAGAGAGGGTTTTTGCTGGTCTGACTCAACTCTTCCCACTCATCAATCCCTATTCACCAGTGGCACGGAAAGGGGGTTCTTTAACAAAGCATTATACATAACACCTCTACCAAACTAAACATAAACATTTTTGTAGTTAAATGCAGAAAGTTGATTTTTTTTTTTTTTCCACCCCTTTCCTCCTTTTACACGGCAAGTAAAGCTCACTGGCCTGGGAGTAGCCTCTATCTGCCAACCTTTGGCCAGTGAAGAGGATTCAGAGAAAAATAATACAACCATCAGTCAGAAAAAGGAGGGGCGACAAAGGAAAATAATTAGGCTGTAGCTTCAATTGTGCATTCCCGTGCAAGGTGCCCTGACTCGCCGCAGCGATAGCAGTTGACTTCACTGGTCTTGCTGCAGTTGATGGCTACGTGGCCAGTTTCACCACACCTGGAAAGAAGCAGAAGGATTGTATTAAACCCCCTCGGAAAAGCAATCCCCTTCCGTCAAGTACGTCACCTACTTCAGTTTTCAGGCAACACCAGTTCAAGACCTCCGTTTCGGTGTTCCAGAATTCTCTGGCACGAGGCAGGCTCCTGCCCTCACCCAAGCCAGTAGTAGCTGTTCCCCAACCCATCAACTCACACTGATCACTGTGCAGGCCAAAAATCACTGCCCGTCAAATACAAAAGCGTGGTTGGGCTTTTTTTATCGTGTGTTGGGTTTTGCTTCCGTCTGCATTCCAGCCTTGCTTTGAGAGTGATTAGTTTTAACTCAAATCCACAATGTTCTCTCTCCTTCCTCCACAGGAAGGAATCTCAGTGGGGGCGAGAACATACTGTTTCTGGGACAGGCCTGCGTTGGAAAACCAGGCAGCATTTTGAGGCTTTGGAGGTTTTTTTCAGCATTTTGGAGTTTCTAAACTACCAAACACCCACCTGGATGTGCAGTTCCCTACAACCAAAGCACCTGAAGTATATTCCTGCTGGAGCTGGCTGTGCCAGTCAGCTCTTTGGTACGACTGGAGTTTGCTGGTTCCAGCCTCAGACAGAGGGTACCTGACTCCAACCGAAGTCTGTGCTACAGGCAGGTAATCCCCATTACCGCTGAGAAGGGATACAGCCCTTCTTCCTGTACAGTTTTAAATGACTGAACATCTCATTCCTTCTGGCCACCTAGAGATGCTCATCACTGAGCCTCTTAATTTTGCCAACAAACATTTAGATCTCCCTTACGAACAACGGGAAATAACCATTTAAAGAAACAAGCTACCTGGTCCGAGTCGAAGGCTCATTTCCCAACCAAAACCAGGCAGAGACCACATCTATCACTTCAGCTGAATTCTGCAGTTCCCTCCTCAGCTCTTACCTATAGCATTTCACTTTGGTGCAGTCTTTTTGAATGTGTCCAAACTCTCCACAAGAATAGCACTTCTGCTCATCTGCATGGTCACAGTCACGAGCCAGGTGGCCAGGTTTGCCACAGTTGTAGCAGCACTGCTCTCTCTCCCTCTTGGGCTCCTTGCAGTCCTTCGCAATGTGGCCACCTCTACCGCAGTTATAGCAGGCTTCCACAATAAGAAAAACATACCAAACAAGACTATAAAACCTTGGTAGAGTGAGCTGTAGCATGCTTCTGACGAAGGACACGCACAGCCTGTTTTGTCAATGATTTAAGTCAATTGTTTTTACTCTATCCTTCTCTTCAACCACAGATCTCTTGTCCATGCGACTGAAGAGATAGAATATTTAGTGATACTTACCATCCTCCTGAAGATCACAGTCCTTGGCAAGATGGCCAGACTCACCACAGCGGTAACAGATGTCCGGCAGAGATGAAGACATGAACTGGAAGCCTGCTTGAAATGGGAAACAGAGGAAAAAAGGTTGAAGGATCCTCGGAGTTCAGAATACTCTTACAAGTTAATCAAGAATTAACTGACACATTAGCTTCACTCTCAGGTGATGCTGACAGAATTCTTAGGCTGAGGTAAAACCCAGCAAAAGTACCCATTCGTGTCTTAACTTCTTCACTTCAGACTAACCAGGTCAGTTTGACACACTGTAGAGAACAGTCAGCAAGAGATCTCAGTATACAAATAACCAGTCACCTCTGCCACGGCTTCTCATCCCACGACCACGGCCAATTCCAGTAGGGCACTCCCGAGCCCAGTGGCCAGTACGTCCACACTTGAAGCATTCGTTGCTGCTCATGGCTGCAGATTACTTGCCTGAGGAAGAAAGACAGTTTTAGAACAGCTGTCCCTCTCCCAACCAAAGGCTACATTAAGATAAAGAGATTTAGAGGTTGCCCACCCTCCCGCCAATGGCAATAAAAAAACCAAGCAGGAGTTCTGGCTAACTCAGTACTTTCTTGTGCAGTGACCAATGGGGATTACTAAAACCACCGTAGAGAATAAAAGCTTGTCTCTGCTTTGCTTGGAGGAAGGCAGCTTTGAACAACCGAAGAAACAGCACGCTATTTAACTTTTACTCTCATTAGTTTTTGTAGCCAATCTTCACTTCAAACACTTATAAAATGCTTAGGATTGAGAAAAAGCAAATGTCTTCAACTGTTGTCTAACCAGCCTTACTCTGTTCTCTCAGTCATGCACCTTCTTCCTTATTCTTCAGAGTTGAACTCAAAAGCCAGCTACTTATCTTACATATTATTTCTTCTTGGTAGTTGTTAAGCTTTCTCTTTATCCTATGCCATTTACTGACTAAGCCAGCTTCGTTCTAGAAGCTCATCATAAGGATACCCAGCACCAGACCTAAAGCCTGAAAGAGCACATTAGCTGAGCATTTGAAGTACCTAAGTTCTTTTATGACTTAAATAGCAGTGAAAGCCTGAGGAACATGAATTACAACTCCAGTGTATTAACCTATAGCTCAGGATGTATACTTCACTCCCAGGTTTACATGACAGAAAGTGTTTAAGGCACTTGGCTTCCCTAAAAGAAGCCAGACATCTAGAAGGCTAACTTGGAAAGCATCCTCAGAATGCTCGGGAAACATCAGCTCGGCATGCCTGTCCCAGGCGCTACAAACCGCTTCTTTTGCCCATATTGGGGAATGGAGGTATGCATTTCTTTGAGCAGAAGAAAAAGTCAGTCTGCCACGGGCCACTGAGGCAGTGGTTCGGCTGGGGCAGGTTGAACAGACAACTCCCCTAAGCTGTGAAACAGTTACGCAAGACTTCTAGAACTAGAAAGAACAAGGAAGTTAAACACTGAAATTGGGAGTCCTTTTTAAAGCATGCTTCAAGACAAGTTTAAAGCAGACTACTCTAAAAATACACCTATCAAGCTTTGTTTTGATGAAGTCTCCTCAAGTTTTAAATACTTCACGTGATCTCCCCAGATTCACCTTTCTTAACCCAACATTATGCAGTACGTGTGGCTGCTCACCTGATCCCCCATCGAGATCATCTCCCTGTGATCCTACAATTCCTTCGCACCACAAAACACTGCTTCCCTCCCACCAAACCATAGAGTGTCCCAGATCCCCAGGCACATTCACGAGCTGTGTCTTGAAGGAAGCTGCTACAGAAGCAGCAAGAACAACACATGACCTCCAGAAGGAACCAGAATTAGCATCCTGACATTTAGGTCTTACATGGAGAGCATGTATCTAAACATGAATTTTTTTTATTCAAAGTACTCCAATGCTGCCCAAAATTACTGTTGCTTTTCAACCACTCCTCCCTCAAAACAGTGCCCCCCTCTCTCTCTCCAATCACCTTCAGCACAGAAGTGACCATGCATCCCTCCCTCCAACCACAGTAGAAGTCCCAGAATCTGAAGGACAAGAGATACAACCTTTAGGATGCTACTTCTGTAAGCCCCCAGCTACCTCCCAGCTGCACCAGATGACAGCATTTGCCCTTAATTTCAAGTTCTGCAATGAAACAATGCAAGATGATCTCAAACAGATCTAAACCAGAATAAAACTATTGTTTCTCAAGCACGTAGGAGATATACTTGGATTTTTTTATTTTTCTTTTTTTTTTTTTAATCCCCTGTCAGCCTAGNTTTTTTTTTTTTTTTTTTTACACATAACCCTGTCTTCTCTGCTTCAACCCCATGTTCAAAGTTTCAAGCTATCTTATTAGGACACCCCAGGACGAAGAGCTGTCTCCTACGGCTGCAGCAGCTGGCACTCAGAGTGCTACTGTTTATGCCTGTTTTCATAGCAACCATGTTGACACTGCAGAACAGGAAAAGCACAGGCAAAGCCAACTGCAGAAGCTGGGCGCAGGCACAATTGCTGCTTTTCATTTCAAGAGGGACAAAATGGGGTCTCTGACTTCTTCACCAAGATACATGCTTCACTGAACTTACAACCCTCTGAAAGGGCTCTTCACACTGAGCAACCTAAGACCTGCTAAAGAGAGCAAAATAGCATGCCAGCAGCTGTAACAGGACCGCAAGACATCTTTACAGATACAAACTACCAAGCCTCCATTCTAAACCACAAATATTGCCAGCAGTTACCCATATGAGGAACCTAACGTAAGCAAGGTTAGTTAAGGTATGGTAAAAGACACAGAATAGGTGAGCTAAAGCTGCTCTGGATCCCAGTGGAAAAGTTTTTACACCAAGACTAATCTGTCAGCCCAGATGTGCTCTGTCAATCTGCTAGTCTGGCCCAGAAGCTCCAGGAGGGCCAAAAGCTCACTACTCACTAACCCGAAGGGATCTGCAAAGAGAAGCCTTACATCTGAGTTTAAGTTGTTTCCTTTTTAACTGCTCCTTCGAGAGGAAAATCTGAGGTTTCTTCTCCTCTGTTATATAGCTAATTAGCAAAGAAAGATTACACAAACTAAGAAATCTAAAGTCAAACAACAATCTCTGCAAAACTATCTTTCAAGCCTATTTGAGAGACTAATTTAAAACCCTTTATCTTTAGAGGCCCCTCTCCCCCCTTGAACTCAGAGCTACTTGCAGCTGCCACAGAAGTACAATTACAAAGCACGCTGCTCCACCTTCAAATACCTTAAGCATAGGAAAGCACCCAACAGTTTGGAATGTCTCTTCACCAGTATTTTAATGTTTAACTCCTGCATTCTTCCTCTAAAGGGTATGAAACTGACCACAAGCTCACCAGCTAGGGGCAGATGCAGCTGACACACTAGTTTTACTTGCCCCACGTTCCAAAGAGCCTTCCACGGGACAAAATTCCCCAGCAGGAGTTAACTGCTTTAAAAACCAATGTAAACATTTAGTTTTCAGATAAAGCCAACAGCCACTTTTAAGGAGCAATATCCAGAAAGGGCTGGTTCAGAAGACAAGTCCTTAAATGGACAGCCTCCAAACAGTTTGGACACTTTTTTCAGTTACTTCCAAGACCAAATTAAAAAAGGGTGGGAGTACAGTGAAAAATCACCCAAATTCAAGTACTCCTCTATTGGTCAATACTCCTCCATTTTGTCATCACAGGCAAGTTTCCAGCAGTACCTTTTATCTACCAAGGCCACCGTGTAAGTAAGCTTCAGCAAGAAGGCTACTTGTTTGTCTTCTTGGGAAGTTTGCACCCTGTCACACCTATCAGTGTTTTCCACAGCTCCAATGTCCCACACAAAGCAACTTGCCCCTGCCCTGCCCCCAGCTCTTCACATCCCAGGCTGGATTTTTACCTCACCAGGAGAGGAAAAGCAGATAAAAATAAATTACAACAGTGGCCTCACCTATCATTTTTGTGCCAGGTCAAGTCCTGCAAGATAGTATACTAAGCCACTGCCTCCTAGACTAGATTCCCAAACTTGTGAAGAAACACTGGTCTAGTTGTCCCAAACTTTGTACTTTTCCACTGAGAGGAAGAAGGTCGTCCATTTACCTGAACTCCTTCCACAGAGCTCCCTAACTGTAGCTTGAAGCTGAAATAAATCACCTTGCAGCAAAACATTCAGAATGATTTTTAGACTTTGTTCTCTGTAACCCCACTGCTGCAGACCATGGGCTGAGGGCAGCTCAAAGATCCCTGTCAGAGCTGCCACTGCAGTGGTTTCCTCGGTCAGATCTGAAGCTTTCGAGCGCAACTTTAGCACCAAACCTTAACGTGACAGAGTTTCTCGCAAGGTATTTTGAAGACACAAGAAACCTTTAAGTTTCTTACATCAAACTCTGGAAGATCATGCATTTCTGTGGCTTTGCAATTAACATACATTCAAAACTTAAGAACAGGAGAGGTGTTTCTCATCTCCAGTCTTCACACACAATATCCAGCAGCATTCAAGTCCAATCTAGGAGGCCATCTAGCACTGATGACGGAAACAACTACCACTAACATAATGCTCCTTATTTTATGGCTTTTAGCCTAGATGCTGTTAGAGGAACAAGTTTGTTTTAAGCCAAAACCAACTTGGCCTCCTCGTGATAGAAAGGAAGCTGAACTGCACCACTAAGATTATTCAAGATGGTCCTGGATATGAGCAGTTCCCCAGATTTCAACAGCTTGTTAATAGTACAAGCCAAATATAACAGGGCCCATTATCCTCATTATACTTACCAGCTTCTTCTTTTGATCTACAAGCATCACTTCCATTCCCTATTAAGGCTTGACTCAAAGGACAGACCAGAGGAAAACCACTGCTAAAGCCAGCATAATTAAGAGCTCTTTGGCAAATCAACCATATCAGAGACAAACGCTGTGAAATCAGTAGTTTCCTTCCAGGCTGTTGGTGACCAACCTAGAACACTACACCTAAATCCGAGAAGCCAGCCCAGACATGGCGAAACACCTACGTAAGAGGAAGCACGGCTTTGCCTCCCTGCAAGAGCAGGAAATGGAAAGGCAGAAAGGACTGCCAACAGAAGAGCTAGCGTTTTCGTTCACAAGAGAAGTGAAAAACCCATTTCAAGAGAAATTCTACCCCAGAAGAATTTTTATTTCCTAAAAAGCACATTTTGAGCATTCTTGAACACGTGACTATCACTGAAGTTACTCAGTGTTTGGCTGGTTGAATTTCCACATCTGTGACTGGAAAACATGCTACAGGCAGAGTTACTGATGCTCCTCCCTACTATTGTCCCTGCTAAAAGATAACCAGAATTAAGTATTCTGATCACCATGTAACATCACCCCCAATCCTGAGAAGTTGTTTGAACTTTGAGAAAACCTGCACAAGCGGAAAGCCAAGCCCTAAGCTCTATTCGTGTCCCCTAAACACACTCCACAGGAAAGATGACCCAAGAATGCTGAACATTAACTAAAACTCAAGAACTTGGATCGCTACTCAGGGGCCAGAAGCCAGGTCAAAAAAGACATCATGACCTTTAATAGGCTAGTAATTATTGCATAGTTTTCTTGACAAAAAAATCAAGATAGAAAAGTTACTAAAAAAAAAAGTAACTCCTGTACTTTCGGCCAATCCACACTAGTTAATAAAGAAGGAGAAACTACAGATAATCTACCCAAATATTCACATACTACCATTTTCCTCTTATTTTTTATCCCGTCCTTTACAAAGTTTTAAACTTAAAATAAACAACATGTAAGCTTTTTTATATAAAATTTAGTCTAGACACTAGCAAGGTCAGTTTAAAAAAAAAAAGGTAGGTTGAGCCTATAATTGGTAAGGTTCTTGTACAGCCCTGGTCAACTCATTTAGCCCCTTCACTCTGAGGCCAGATGCAGGATTGCTTCTCTAGGCAAGTTCACGCTGAGGAAGAAAACACAGACTAGGCAACTCTAACGCTGCACAGCAATGGGATCTGATTAAGCGCTGAAATGAAAAAAAAACCCTATATTAAATTTAATAATTCCTCGTGACAATTTTGGGCGCTAAATGAGCAAGGGGGGATACTTGAGAACTAGGTCTGACAGGAACTTAAATAAAAAAAAAGGCTGCTCCACTAGTCCGTGATCTGTAGATGTCACAGGCTTTTTTTCCTATCCATTTATAGGTCACATTTGGATTTGGAGCCGGCCACCATCCGCGCCTGCGGTCGGAGACAAATAGTTGCAACACCTCGACCCTCCGGGTCCCCGGCCGCGCCTCACACGTGGGCGGCCACGTGGGGCCGGGCCCGGCC
>VZTM01042030.1:53461-104220 GCA_013400555.1 Jacana jacana | reverse complement strand
GGCTGAGCACGGCGCCGTGTCATCCCTCCCCCCTCGTATTTCCGCCGCGATGCGGCTCCTCGCCCCGCCGTTGCTTCCCGGGTTTGCTTCGGGCTGGCCGCAGCCCGCCTTTAGGCCGAAGGCTGCCTGCGCTGCCGGGACACCTTCATGGGCTGCGGTGGAGCAGGAGGGCGGCCGCCGGGCCGAGCGGCGGCTGGCGGCGGCCATCTTGAGGGGAGGGCTCGGCGCCCGCCCTGCCGGTAGCGCTAGGAAATGGTGGACACGGGGCCCGGGCACGGCGGGGGCCGGGTGGGTACAAACTNCAGTTCAGTGGGCTTCGGGCGTTCTCCCGTAGTTACAGCCTTGAAAAGACAGGAGGGGAAACGGGTTTTGAATGGAATGACTGAGCAAAATTGACTCTTGGAACCTTAGACAAATCCCTTCAGGATTAGCACTGCTTGGGTTAGTGCTCGGCTCTCGGGGGTTTTTACACAAACTCTCTCCCGTTGCCTAGGAACTTTGTAAATGAATTAGCGACTTAAAATATTGCACCAAAACCGCTGCTCTGTGAACGTCCTACACCGGCAATATCCACGATTAACTCCCATTTACTTCGTCGTCGTGGTTTTGTTTAAAAATCCACCTTTTCAGCTTTCTGTTGGTGGCTTTCCCCTCCTGTCCAGCAGTTCCCAGTTCCCAGACGGACAGAAGCCGCCCCAGAGCTCGGGACTTATGGAAAATATGGGTGGGAGGCGGATGGTGGAGGCACTTTGGACTGACCTTTCCTGGCGCTGTAAATCTAGTATTATAGCACTGTAGTTTGGTTTCTTTTATTAGAATATGACTAAACAACGTATATCTCTCCCTCCATGCTGTTCTGTGTGGTTTATTTAAGATGGACTTTGCATAATTTGGCTTTACCTGTATTTTGTGTGCTGTATTTTGTGTTGTGTGTTGTATAATATGCTGGATTTTCTATAGAGCTCGACCGGGCCGGATGGCATCAGCATGGAGGTACGATAAGGAGATGAGGATGAGCCTTTTAGGCCCACCTCTGCATGCTAACCCTAAAACTTACTAAAAACTTTGGCCACCTCTCATTCTGCTGTTTGTTTTACAACAATATACAAAAACATCAACCTTGCCAACAAGCTTTGAACTCATCTCTTCCCCTTAATGACTTTTCCCCCCTTGACTGTGGTGTTTCAGCATCGTTTTCATGGCCTTTGGTTGCCTCAGACACACTTTTTCACAAATACTGTTAGTTTTAATGGTGTTTCCAGGTGCTAGAGGGAAGGAAAACACTGCATGTTGCTAAGGAAGTGCTTAAAGCTTCACCATCATGACTGTGTCTGTGCCACGTTAAAAAACCAGCCAAACAGATCTGTGTCACTAAGAAGGACAAAGTCACAGATCCTCAAATCCCTCATCAAATCCTTTACTTTTTGTTTTTAGAGTACTAGAACCTGGCTTCTGCATGAGCCTTTGGAAGAAGACTCGAGGACTTCAGACTGAGGGAATGATTGTAATACAATTGGTCTTGTGCTTTGCTGGTTGTGCTTCTGGTATGGTCCACGAGGCTAGGGAGCTCCAAGCTTCCATCTTGGTGGCAACCTGTAGACTTGCTGTCATCGAAAGCTTTTGTGACTGATGCAGCCAGTAAATTCCCCTGAACAGATCACAAAAAAAACCAAACCCTTTTTACTTCATTTGAAGCATCCTGTGGTCTCCCTTAGCTGAAATGGAAGCCAGGTGCAACTGGTGAGTGAAAAGGTGATGCTCAAGAGGTGTTATTGCTGGTGACAGGTGAAGGAATCATCCTGCCTGAAATACAGTTCCAGTTTTCTAACCATGTAGGATATTTGTGGCAGTGTTTCACTGTAATGGATGACATTTCCACCCGGCAGATAAGGAGATAGCCTTCCAACAGCCTTGGGTTTGTGTAGTTACCTCAAGAATGAATTTGGCTTGTCAGGTCCCGGTTAAGCTTGCAATTCTTGTTCTGCAGGTTTCTCTGCTGTTTAGGCAAAGGAGGATGGTCTTGCAGTTGAAGAACAAAAGTGCAAGACATGACATCTGTTCCTGGCGGGGTCTGTACTTCCTATAGAAAGCAAAGCAGATGGAAAACAAGGTAGAAGTACAAAGTCTTTCAGTTTCCTTCAGCAGTGTATCTTGCCGAATGCATACAGTTCTTAGAAGCGTTGGATAAAGAGCCAGATCACTTTAAGACAAAATAAACCAGCAAATCCCATTTTGCAACTGGTGCTGTCGCATTGTTCCGCTCTGAGTGGTTGGAGGTGTGGGCAGAAAACTCGGTTGCCGGGGAATTGTCAGGGCTTCTCAGCCACATATTCTGATCCTTAAAAGTCTGTTCATGTTGTGTGTGGCATTTCTCCAAACCAAGGAGACCTAAAATAATTGCTAGGGGTTGTTAAGTATTCGAAGGAGAAACTGCTTTTGGAGCACGGTTCGGTTCAAAACGGGTTTGTTCCAGACATGGACATTTTACCTGGGTTAAGCCCCGTGGGTCAGCAACGTCCACCAGGATTACTTAGGCAAAGAGAGAATAATCTGCTAAAAAAAACCCCAAACCCCAGAGGGAGTCTTTAGGCAGCTCTGTGTATTTGTTTCCTTAAAAAAAGTCAGGGTCAGCTGGCAGTTGAAAAGGGGGCTGATGAACCCCCCCAGTGAAACCAGTGGGTATACTGAGGAAGGAAAGGCTGCTGCTGGTGAATGCTTGTCCCTATAAATGACAGTTCAGGAAGCTTCAGCGGTGATCTTTTGAAATACAGAAAGCATAATCCCCTGGGTGATGCAGCAGGTAACAGGAGAGAGCTGCCTGCTTCCTTATAAAATATTCCTGTTCAGGCTTCACAGCTGAATTATTTCACAGACTTACACACCAAATATTTTTTTTTAAGAGTATTTGCTAAATTAGCTACATGGAGTCTTCCAGGGTGAAGTTATTCTGGTCGAAGAGAAGGAATCACTGACTGATTCCAGGTGCTTAGTTCATTTTGATTTGTTCTAATCAGCCGATGAGATTTCAAATAATTACTTATTTAATGTATATAATAACACAAGAGTGATTGGTTAGCTCGTGACTGTTGCACAGATTGCCACATTTAGAACCAGGCAAATAGAACTCCCATTGCTAACTAAGAACTCCAGCTACACAGTCATCCTGCTGTTTCTCTACAGAGAACAAAACCCTTAAATATGCCAGAAAAACTATGCTACGCTCTCTAAATATTCTTTAGAGCTCTATAAATGGCTTGGGGCAGTGTGGCTGGAGCTGCCTGGCAGAAAAGGACCTGGGGGTGCTGGTCGACGGGCGGCTGAACATGAGCCAGCAGTGTGCCCAGGTGGCCAAGAAGGCCAAGGGCATCCTGGCTTGCATAAAGAATAGTGTGACCAGCAGAAGCAGGGAGGTGATTGTCCCCCTGTGCTCAGCACTGGTGAGGCCACCCCTTGAGTCTTGTGTCCAGTTCTGGGCACCTCAACACAAGAGAGATATCGAGGTGCTGGAGCGAGTACAGAGGAGGGACACGGAGCTGGTGAGAGGCCTGGAGAATAAGGCTTATGAGGATCGATTGAGGGAGCTGGGACTGTTTAGTTTGAGGAAGAGGAGGCTGAGGGGAGACCTCATCACTCTACAACTGCTTGAAAGGGCATTGTAGGGAGGTTGGTGCTGGTCTCTTCTCACGGGCAATTTGAGGGAGTTGGGGTTGTTTAGTTTGAGGAAGAGGAGGCTGAGGGGAGACCTCATCACTCTCTACAACTGCTTGAAAGGGCATTGCAGAGAGGTTGGTGCTGGACTCTTCTCACGGGCAATGAGCGATAGAAGGAGAGGGAATGGCTGCAAGCTGCAGCAGGGTAGGGTTAGGCTGGACATGAGGAAAAAGTTTTTCACAGAGAGAGTGGTCAGTCAGTGGAATCAGCTGCCCAGGGAGGCGGTGGAGTCCCCATCCCTGACTGTGTTTCAGAGTAGATTAGATGTGGTGCTGAGGGATCTGGTGTAGGGGAGAACTTGTAGAGTGGGGCTGATGGTTGGACTGGATGATCCCAGGGGTCTCTTCCAACCTGAATGATTCTATGAGGGAGCACTCCTCGCTGCAGGACCTCTGTAACACCGCATGCCTAAGAAAGATTGAAGAATCACCTATATAACCTGAGGTGTAAAGTAGTTTAGGCGCTATTCCATGGTAATAATAGTGGATGTTTACATGCACACAGCCTTGATGGAGTTCTGCTCTCCCTCTAAATTGGGATATGAGGCCGAAGGGTGGGATTCCGTGGCGCTGCTGGTTCTATTTTTGCGCGGTGCCCTAAGGTTAAAGCGTGACAATGTAAAGCCAAGGTCGGGAGGTGCCCTGGGCGGTACCAGGGACTGTGCTGCAGCCTATTATCAGCTGTCTGAGCCCTGGGCATCTGCTGCAGTCAATCTGTAGCCCTGGGGGCTTGCTTGCTGGCTTCCAAATGCTTTTCTCGCTTCTCCTGGTGATTTACATAAGTGATTCCAAGACTTAAGTTTTGGTGACTGGGAACCAGTGACAGGAAATCTCTAGGTAGTGTTTTATTCCATATACAGCTAAAAAATACAAATTGTTAATTTAAGATGTATGAGCTTGAGTCTTCCATGATGTGCCTATGTGTGCTTGTGCAATTCTGTTCACTCCAGCAGGGTCCCTCCCCATCTGTGACTCCAGAGAGTGTCACAACTAATAGCTAAACCCTTTCTTTGCTGGGAGGTTGTAGGGAGCTGCATAGATTGGATTATGAAGATCCCTTTGAGATTAATAATCAGCCCATCTTATATCAGCATGTTTGCTGTCAAGCAACTGTCACTGGACAACAGAGACTGTCCAGAGAGCATCTCTGTGTGGGGAAAATGGAGATTCTTAGGGGAAAAAAATAGTATGTCAAGAGTGCAGCGGCAGCCCAGGGATGTCCAGGTGCTCAAACAGCTTTATAGGTTTTCAAGAAGCAACTGTATGCAGAGAAAATAGCTTTGTAACTTGACTGGCCTGCCAGAGCCTAGTGGAGAAGTGGAGAAGCAAAGCTGCTTTGTCCTTCCATGCTCCCACCTCTCCCCAGCCTCAGGCTCCCAACCTAGTTTGGATGCAGCAATACTCAGCCTGGATCCAAACCTGAAACGAGCTCTTTATCTGTACTTGACCCGGCTCCAAGCGATTTCAGTAAGAGGAGGCTGAATAAGGACTTGGCTGTAGGTGGGTGAGAGGCTTTGCAGTGTTTATTAAATATATCCCATTTGGTGTCCTGCCTGCAGCCTGCCAAAGCGAAAGGAATTAAAACTTGCCCCCCCACGACACCTCACTACTGAAATAATGAGTAGAACGTGGGTTGGGGTGGTTTTTATTTTTCCCCTACATTATTACTGGAATAATCTGTCAAGCAAGCAGTTGAGTTGTTTCACCTTAGCACAGCCTTTGCCAAGAAAGGCTTAGCAGCACGATAATTTAATGGAAAATATGATAGCTGCATTCCTTTCAGACGTAAATTCTCTGTCAAAAGACAAATACCTAATGGGAAAAAAAAGAAGTTTGTGTTAATTCTACAGAGATTTGTCTGCTTTGTTGTTTTCCCCAGCGTGGGGATTTACCTGGGATAGCGCAGAGCGTACGTGAGAGCAAGCTAAGTGAAGGCCTCCCACCTCTTCCTCACAACCTGAGTAGGGAGAAACGGCAGCGGCCTTTCCGCCTCGTTAAGCATTACGTGGAAATACAAACCTAATTATCACAAACATCCTTTTGATGACCAGAAAGAGGATTGAAAACGATGCTCCCTGAGAGCTGTGCCAAGCGAGGTCAGGGGAAGAGCAGCCTGAATAACTCTCTCAGTCGAGGCAGAAATTCGCTAAGAAATGTAAACATTACCAACAACGAAAAAGATAACGGAATTCCACTGTGATTTCCACCGACCAACAAATGCAAAAACAGTGGGGTTCCACCAACAGAGGTGACAAACAGTTCTGCAGTTCCTAGAATATTTTTCTGTGCTAAAAATAGGCCTGTCTCACTTCAGTTGCATGGGAAACTACGAGCAGAGGATGAGTGAAAGGTCATGAAAAGGTGCTTGGCTTGAAGGTAGAAAAAGGCATCAGGGCAGACGTATCAGGATTAAGTTCTGTTAAAGATTTGTGTGTTAGATATTCTTGAGTTGCAAGACTTGCCTTTAACTACGTCATAAGCTAAAAGCTAGAGCAGTGACACGGGTGAGGTGATGCTAAAGGTTAAAGAAAGCCCTGATAGCGTGGGGTTCACCAGCAGCACACACACTCTGCCTTTGGAATCGTAAAGGTGAAGATTTACTGGTACAAACTCTTGTAAGTCATCCTGGCTTCCAGGCTTTTCATGTCAGCTCCGTGTAAATTAGATAGAAATGAAACAATATTCTCCTCATAGGTTGATAATAATATAATCTTCCAGCTGTCTGTAACAAGAAAGCTAAATCCACAGATCTAACTGCTTCAGCCAACCGAAAGCAGCATCAGCTGCAACGTAAGCTTTTAGTGACAGGCTCAAACCATGCAGCAGCTTTTTCTTCTCTTCAACACACAGGACCAAGTTCTGCTCATCTCCTCTTGGCCTGTTCTCCAGTTGTTTGAAGGATTTGGACCCCTGGAATGCCGAGGTGCTGGGTGTTGCTGGCCGTCAGAAGGCAGGGAATGGCCCCACATCCCTCCCTTGGGAATGTGACACTGATTTAACTCCACCTTCATCAGCTGGGCCCCGTGGAAGCTTCTCACAAAGGCTCAGCTCTGCTTTTTGTGCTGTGGTCAGGCCTGTTTCCACTTCCTGCCAGCACATGGCACTGTTCTAAGCAAGACTTTTACTTAGGGAGGAACTACCTTCACTTCCTAGGCTGCTTCTGGTTAGGGTGTGTAAAACTGAACTTAGTAGACAGCTTCCTAAGTCTGGAGTTTCCGAGCAGGATTTGCTCGTGAGCAGGTATGGTCTGCTATGTAAGTTTCTGGTTCATAATACACCAGAGGTGTCATCTGCTCTGTATAAATAACTAATTTTCTTCTGTTTTCCAGCTTTATAAATTGTTTGTTTGTAAAATCTCATGGTGCATTAGTCTTAGGGAATCTAGGAATAGCTCTCTCTGGAATGTAGAGTTTACCTCAATACTTTCATGCAAATGCATCTCTAGTATGAACACAGGAAGGGCCTCCATTTAGCATTTGACCTCTCAAAATATGTTTGCCAGTGGATGGACTTCCTAAAAGATCTTCCTTCTCACACTGAATACACTCAGTTCTGCTCCTCAACTTGAAAACACCCTGGAATCAATGTTAGATATGTGTGTAGGGGCACGGGTGCAGCAGGGCTGGTGGAGATGTACTAGTGCAGAGCAAAGAAAGGCTAGACAGGAGCACAATACACCTGGCTTGGGGAGAAGGAGGGCCTCTGTGGGATAATGTGAAAGAGTGATGGAGTGAAGAACTTCAGTTCTGTTCCTGTGCAGGCTGAACACACGCTACCATCCGTCTGGCCTTTCATGATCGCAAGGTGTTTGGGCACCTCTTAAAAGGGTATCTGTGTGTGGGAAAGCAGCACGTGGAGAAGGACAGTCCTGGATTTCCATAAGCTTATCTCATCAACCCCTGATAGATCCACACCTGACACTGAAATTCCTTAAATCTGTATTCAGTGGAGACAGGGGTAGATTTCCAAGCATCAGGCCTACAGAGAAGCCAGTTATTTCTATTTTGTAATGTTGGATGCACTGACATTTCATTCCCCTCCCGTGTGGTCTTTCTGAGGCTGCTGGAAAACCCGCTCACTCACACCTTTTGGGTGACCTCAGAATTAGAGAGAGTGCAAAAGCTTCTTGTCCCAAGTATTGCATGTAGGTTGTGACCTCCAACTAAACTCCTGCCTTGCTTTGTCACTGCCACGACAGGACAATGTATCACTAGTCCTTCCCTTCAGAAGAGCAGCTTACATGGCTTATAATGGAAAAAAACACTATTAAAATTACAAGATTAGGCACTGTTATATCCCAAACTGGCCAAAAATAAAGAGAAAGATATTCCTTCTGGCATGTTCTGTAGCTTGAACAGGCTGCTTTATAAGGGATTCTCCAGTCTGCTCTTCAAGGAGAGCTCACTCATAGCAAGGGAAAGAAAATAGTGCCCAATAAAAAGGAATAGTCATTTGGAAGAGACCAGGAACAAGTTTACCTGGAAGTATGGGTTAAATACTAGATGATTTTTTAAATGAAAAAGAAAAAAGATTGTTTTGAAGATCTTAGTCTTAAGACTGCTGGAGGAAGCAGAACAAATCCCAGTGTTTCAGAACATATGGAAATGCTGTTTGAGATTCTTGCCCCACCGCCCAGGCCACGACACTTCCCAGTTTTACGGCACTTTCCCCCCACTGGGAGCAGTTCACAGGCATTAGCCCAACGTTACACAGTTTGGGGAATTGGAGAAGATAAACAGGATCACTGCTAAAGTGGGCAGAAAACCTAAAAGCTCTGTTAATTACATTCAGCCAGTATTTTGCTTCTAGTTCTTTTAGGAGGAGTTCACAAGAAGGGGAAAATGCAGGATTACACCACCTACAATGTCAGTTTTGCAATTTTTAAGAGAGCTGTCAGCAAAATTAATTAATTAATTTATTTATTTAGTGTCAGATACAGACAGGTGGAATAAAGTGTTTATTTATCCTCTAAAAGGGGATTCCCAGTGAACTACCTGCATGATTTAAGCATCACTGGTTGATTTGGCAAACTGTATCAGTCTGTGCAGATGGTTTTCAGAACTGAAGGCGCTTGGTTTCAAGGTATCTCTCATTCCAAGGTGATGGTACAGTGTATATCACTGTGTGATGGCTGGTTTGTAAGTTATACAAACTCCATAGAAGTAGATAGAGCTACCTAAGAAAATGATAGAGAAATGGTATTTGCTTACAGCATTCATTAGTCAATAAAATGGGGTAAAAAGGCTCCCTTTGTTCAAAAGTACAGTTTGTTTTTCCTTACTGCTGCCCTACTTGATAATAGTCAATAAAATGGAGTAAAAAGGCTCCCTTTGCTCAAAAGTACAGTTTGTTTTTCCTTACTGCTGCCCTACTTGATAATATCATATTATATTATAGCAACTAGATATGCAAAAAGTCATCTTAGCCTTACTATTATCCCCAGCTTTAATAGGTCCACATCCTATTCAAGTCTTCTTTAAAAAAATTACATCTTCCTTTAAGATTCAGGCAACTGAAAGTCTAGACACAACCATATCATAAACATCCATCTTCAGGGTTGGCCATGTCAACAAAACAAGCCACCTCAAAGGGTGTTTTATGCACATGAGCCTGAACATGGCACAATAGTGGTATTTAACAAAAGATAGGGAAAAGGAGGTTGTATGTGAAATCAAGAGAAAAATCAGAACCCACTGAAGAATGAATAGAATTAACCAATTTCTGCCTTTGAAGAAGAGAGACATTATTTTTCAGGAATTATCAGGTTTTTCTCTCCAGTGTGTAGAACCTTATCAGCTTGGGTCACTATCACTTTCCTGGAAGCAGCTCACAAATCAGCCTCAAGGTGGGAAAAGCGATAAAAGTGACAGCAGATGGAAAGTACACCAAGAACCTACCCTCATACCTGGAGTTGGGAATGACCTTGGGTGTTGCCTTGATCCTTCTATTGTTACCCACCTTCATAGAGTGACTCAGGTTGACACTGGAACATTCAGAAACAAATACGTTCATTAGACAACTTGATGAACAGGTTTGTGGTCGTGAAACTCCTGCCAACCTCCGTGTGTAATTAAAAGCTCCAGGCACCTGGTTTGAAATGAGAGCCCTGAAATGCAGGACCTCTGCTGTATTACCCACTCCCATCTACTCTGGGGTTTTTTTGGTTGGTTTGGTTTTGTTTTTAACATCTGCAGGTTGTTTTGTGGAGGGTCCTGATGATGGGAATCTCTTAGCAATACCAGGACTGATAGCCAGGCCGTTTCTGTGTGGAATCTGTGAGAATCTGGGCTCCCTAAAGGCGATGGTTCCAGCAAGTCTGGACAGGTTTTCAGTCTGAAGGAGGAATGGGGAGGTGTATTAATCAACCAGCTCGTCATTCCCCGTCTGGTGGACACAGAGATCTCTTTCCCCTTGAAGGAAAGGTCTGAGTGGGCTCTTCTGTTAAATTTTCATTTCATGAAAGGAGACCTCCCTCTGCAAAGCCAGCAAAGTGCCTTTTGGACAGTCCATTAGTATCAGTGAATCTAATTGTTAATTCTTCAGGCCCACATATCTGAGCACTGAGACTGCCAGAAACAGTACCTGCAGAACGCTGATGGTGACAGCATTCATCCAGCAAACAAAGCCAGTTATTAGAAGACACGCAAAAGGCTGCAGACCAGGCACCCCAAAGCCAGGATGTGCTAGAGCTTATACAACCTTAGTTTAGAAATCTTGTGGACAGAACTACAGCAGCCTTTAGTGAAACAATCCAGTGCCATTTTTTCCCAGCCTCCTTGGAGGTTGCGTGTTGATGGAACACTGACCTGGCCAGAAGAGCTGGGAGCTGCACAACGAGACAGGAGACTACAGGAAAGGGAAAGGACAGTCTTGTGGCTCAGAGAGCTGAGCGTTGTCCTGGGTAACTTGCTTCTACCCATGTTGGTGTCACAGATCACCTGTGTCATCCCAGACAGGTCGCCTAAACTAAGCTCTTCACAGGTGGTGACTAAGTATATACACACCACTTTCAAAAGCTCTATAGTTGAGACACTCAGAAGGGAGGAATGAGCACAGTTGCAGGCATGTCCTAACCCTGAAGCATGGGAGCACTGGAGTTAGCAGAAAAGAGTTCACAGGAACTTCTTCTCAGCAGGTGCTCATCCTTGGAAATTGTTGAATGAGTTTTATTAAGTTGTCCTATGCAAGCTGAGTGTGTCTCTAAGCAGGTGGGGGAAGACATTTGGCTCAAAAAAACGTAGGAAAATTATTAAAATTTGGTAGAGTCACAAGCAACCCACCACAGAGTATTCCAAAGGAAAAGACTGGTACATGGCACTCTGTCCCTCTTTGGACCACCTCTAGATAGATAGGGGAGCCAGTGGAAGAGATGACAAAGTGAGGAACACAGGGAAATTTCTGTCTTTCCTTTTAAAAAGTGTATCATTGATACTGCACGGGCTAACCAAATTCCTCAAGGACCTAAAAACCACCTGGATGCATTGCCTGCATCTGAAGGCAATGTTAAGCTCTCTCTCTGCTTCCCATACTTCCCCATCCTACCATTATATCTCAGTCTATTGACTCCTTAATTCTGCAAACTCCTTTCAACCGTTCACCCCAGCCCACAGCTGGGAGAGGAGTTGTGCAAACCAATCAGCACCTTCTCAACTCCAGGGTTATGACTTAATCCCTTGGAGTCAGCCTTTCTGAGTCTTGGGCGTGATGCTGACCTCAGCAGGATCCTGCTGCCTCCTTGCTGCCTGACGTACTTGTTGATATTATTCTTGCTCCTCCCCACCTCCACCTTTCTCAAAAATTCTAGGTCTCATGACAGTCTGAGCTGACATCAGCAGGTATTTCAGTTGCACTGGTAAGGCTGCACAGTGGAGGACCTCACCTGAGACTGCGTAACAGGGATTGCAGTTCACAGAGCCCCTGATTCCTCTATAATCTCATAATTGCCCCCTGTTCTGTATAGATCTGATGTGGCGCTCACAGGTTTTAGTGACAGCTCACAAGATCTGCCAGCAGATCCAGAGAGGGGATTCTGCCACTTTGCTCTGGTGAGACCTCCCCTGGAGACCTGTGTGCAGGTCTGGAGCCCTCCAGAGAGAAAGGACATGGACCTGAGGGAGCGGGTCCAGAGGAGGGCCACCAAAATGCTCAGGGGGTTGGAGCACCTTTGCTCCGAGGACAGGCTGAGGGAGCTGGGGTTGTTCAGCCTGGAGAAGAGGAGGCTCCGGGGACACCTAAGGGCAGCCTTCCAGTACCTGAAGGAGCTACAGGAAGGCTGAGGAGGGTCTGTTTACAAAGGCCTGCAGTGACAGGATGAGGGGCAATGGCTTCAAGCTGGAGAAGAGCAGCTTTAGATGGGATATTAGGAATAGGTTCTTTACTCTGAGGGTGGTAGACCATTGGGACAGGTTGCCCAGGGAGGTGGCTGAGGCCCTTTCCCTGGAGATATTCAAGGGGAGGCTGGAGGAGGCCCTGGGCAACCTGGTCTAGTTGGGGGTGTCCCTGCTGACTGTGGGGAGGTCAGACTAGATGACCCTAGAGGTCCCTTCCAGCCTGGACCATTCTCTGATTCTGTGACTCCTATGTTTTGCTTCATTTCAGTTCCTTTTTAGAGAATAACTTGATAGAAACAAGTAATTCCCAAGTAATTATTCCAGAGTGCTTGGAGACGGATGAAATGTAATGCAAGTCGATGATTTTCTATTTATTGCAGCTCAGCTGGAAACACAAGACTCCTTGACAACACTGAACTGAAACTCCTGGTTAGTTTTTCTTTGACACCTCTCTTCCTGGGCTTTACACTGAAACTCAGGGAAAAAAAATACTTGTGGGAAACTGGGGAGTGACAACTGCCAGAAGTGGTTGAGCAGAGCCCGGGGAACCCCTCTGTCCCTGCCCTTCCCTCTCCCAGAGCAAGACCACTGTTTGTGGGCCTTGTCCTTACTTTTCTGCTGCCCCTGAAAATAAGCCATCTATTTCTGAAAAATTAGACAAGGGAATAGTGAGAGAAAGACTGTCTCTAGCTACTCGCTGGCTGCCCCATCTGGAGTAAGCTTAAACAAAGAAACTAGAACCGCAGCCAGTTAAAGAAGTAACTTTAAAGCATTTTCCTACCCTACAATCCAGCTTATTTTTGTTACTCCATCCTAGAAAGCGACTGCTTGAACCAGGTCAACATCTTGTGCCTGCCCTCGGGAGCGTGACTGCATGGGGGAAGCAATTCTATATCTGAATGAGGAAGAGGTAGAAGCCCCACGGGACGTGGTGGGACGGTGCTCCGTGCGGGTGACAATTGAGAAAGCACCATTTCACCCTGTCCATACCATGCAGAAGGGGATGTGTGAATTCCAGCAGATCTGATTACGAGTTTACTCTGGATTTATACTCCCGGTGCTCATCTGTTGCACCAAGAAAAGATCAGCTGAAAAATGTGATCCCTGCTAGCAGTGGCTAAAAAACTTGCTCAGATCATGGAGTAAAGCAAGCTGGCAGAGCAGCAGCTGCTGCCTTGACCTTTCCCCATTCTCCCTCTTCTCGCTGCCCATTCAGGGCCGGGCTCGATGCATTCTTAGGAGGCATGTAGTCGGAAAGAGAGGGCTATTTTTATTCACCCGCGTGGTTTCTCAGCATAACGGGCCTTTCGGAATATTTCCTTTCGCCTCAACCCCTTTAAGCATCTTTACACAGCCAACTCTGTCCTGGGAAGCCAGTAAGTTTGAAGTGGTGTCTTGCAGTTTTACCGTGGTTCGGGCTATTGGGAGCAGAGGGCAGGTAGTGGAGCCGATGCACCAGGCGAGTGCCGACTCCGGAGTCCCGCTACAGCGATCACCAGAGTATTCTGCATTGTCTGTGCACCCAAATTAAACCCCTTTGTACCAGCAAAGTCATCCAAAACCATCTGGCACCAGAATTTAGGATTTCATAATGCTTTAACGCAAACCATGTGAGCAGGATGTCCAGAATGTCTCTTGTCTGTGGACTGAATTCAGGCATGTGAAAAAAAAGACACACTTTGCGATCGTTTTGTCCGGTTTCCATGATGTCCAGTCAATAAATACCCAACACCACTGCCGTTCAGCACGGGTGGCTTCACTTCTGCACTGTCCCCTTTCCTTGTCTGCTGCTTGTCACTTCACTGGCTCCTCAACACAGAGGAATAACCAAGATCAGAGAGAAGGAGCCCGATCATGAAGCCAGACGTACAACTCCAGCACGGAACTGAAGAGCCACATGATTTTTTCCATCTTGTTACTGAACAACAGTAAGAATTTGGCTTTCAGTATGGAAGAGACGCTTCATCCTTTGCCTAGCTGCTCTCTTCAGGTCCTCTCCCACCCTACACTTCATTTAAGTAAGCAACAGGAATACCTGTGACAAAGGGAACTGAGGATCGCTTTGAATGCAGTGTCCCTCTTTCCTCCTCTCAGGGCCGAATCCTCCAATGAGTCACCACTGGGTGACCAGGCAAATACTGGTTCTGCCTAATGGGAGCCCAGTGGTTTCAGAAACCTGAGCAGATTGCAGCCAGACTGTCTCCTTGCATATTTAACAAGCATAAACTCTCTCTCTCCAGACCATGACTCTAGGAAACGTGCTATGAAATGTTTTGCCAATACAGACGTTGTCTCCAGACTCCTTGGGGAGTTCCATCCAGTTATCTTCCCCATGTGAATTCTTTATTCTTCTTTATGTATTTTCTTTGAGGACATTCCAGAAGTCATTCTTCATGCTGGGTCTTGGAGCCCTGACAACACTATTGTGTTGTATTGGCCTTGACCAGCTTTGCCTGGTACCTCCACCCACAGTCCCTCCACTGAAGTACAGCCCTGGGCCTTCAGTTCAGGCCCAAGCTGTGCTGCAGGAGTACTGCTCATCCACAACCGTACCTGGTCATTGGCCCCATTGACCCTGAGCTCTGGACTGACTTCTCATCATGACCTTGGACCTGTCTCTTAACTATGGATCTGGCCAGCTATCACTGGACTACGCTCCCAGGAGTCCTGATCCTGGCCTTGACTTGTGGACTGACTTGTTGGCCCTGCCTCATCATTGTGAACGTGTAGGATGATCTGGTCTCATGGTTGAACCTGGCTACCACCTTTGGGTCTGGCTCGCTCGCCTTGGTGAGTTCAGAAAATCCAAAATTTGATGACAACATAACTAAAAACAGCCTTGGAGAAAACTTGAGTAATAATGGTTTCAGAACTCTGATTATCCCAGTAGTCCTGCTGCAAACCAGAAGCACATTATTCCCTGTCTATTATTTGGCAATGCTCAGTTTGACTGGTGTGGTGGCTTCTGCTGACTGCTGGAAGATGGCTCTGCTCTACTCCATTTCTGACCTGGGCAGTGCACTGGTTGATCTGCTGGTGTTTCTAAAGAGCATCAGTGGCCTTCAAAGTCTTTAATATTGGCCTTAATATGGTCTTTAATGGTTGGCATTTTGAGAACCAAGCAACTAAAGAAAATCCAGGCTACTCTGAGTGTTCACTTCTAATTTACCTCCGATTTTAGCAGCATAGGAAACACATGACAGCTAACTCAGTGGCACAGCTCATAAAGTAGCCCCTCCCATCAATGCTCCTGTTGTCCCATGGTTGCTCACGGGTGTGGGATGTCTCCTGTTGGGCACAGGAGCTCTCAGGAAGCTTCTGCTTCCGCTACCAGGTGCCTCAATCCCCGTCAAACAGGTGAGGTGGGTGAGCTACTAATGCGTGCTGCTGGAACAGCAAAGTGGGGAGTTTAATAGGTTAATCCCTTCCTCTCCTTGAGAGCTGCTTCCTGTGCCACCACCTTTGCCCTTTCCCCAAATACCTTTTTGTGAATGACCTGAGATGCTGACCCCAGGCTTCGGGCCAGGGGAGGACTTCCTCCCCTCCCCACAAGTGTTACCTGTTACCTGGTGCTTTTCCTCTTCACTTTCCCTGCCCTGAGCCTCCCCGCCTCTAGATAAATGTTATTACGTTCCCCAGCCTTGGTGCTCTCACAGAAGAGGTGGATCAGAACAAGGTAGGATTGTTGCACCTCTAATGAGAAGACTATGAGAGATGCCAGCTTCCAGATTAGACTTTGAAATGGGTACAATAAATATGCAATGGGCAAAGGCTATGCCTGAATCTAAGGGAGAGCTTTGCCCTTGCAGGGTGGTGTAAGAGAACAGAGGACTTATCTGGCACCAAGCCTTTTTAGGCAAAATATCAAAAGGGCAAATCCTACAATGGTAGTGTCAGTGAAGTCATCACAGCAATTACATTAATCTGAGAATCCAGGTCTCAGATCCTTATGACAACTTCAAGCCTCCCCTAAGCGTGTTGACAATCACCTAATGGTTGCTCAGACATGCCAGGTAATCAATCAGGTAAGAACCAAATCAAGGCAGGTATCTGTTTTATATAACCTGGCTGTGCTTCTGTTGAAGCCTTAGGCAGGTATTTCTCATCTTGGAGAGGCACAGCTCCCCCCACCACCAGGCACACTGGTTTGTACTTCTATCTGTGGTACCCAAATGGGCAGAGGGGGTTCAGGAAGGCCAACATGGCCACTGCTCCCCACGGACACCGCACCCGCCACCATGGTACCTGAATGGGCAGAGAGGGTTAGGAATGGCCACCAATCCCCATGGGTGCAAAGACAGGGATGCTCAGTATCCCGTTTGCACCCAGTTTTCCAGCCACTTGTCTGCCACCAGAGGATGCAAAGGGTGTCTCAGTTTAGAAGTGTAGTTTCTGGACCATCTCACAGATCTGCAAGCCTTAGTCCTCTGGGCTGTCCTCCAGAGCTTCTCTCCCTGTCCCTACCTCAGACAAGCCACCCCTAAATTCCTGGTTATCCACCATGGCCAACTTTCCTTTCCTCTTCTACTCTCTCCCAGAGCACAAGCTAAACCAGCATTAGTAGTATACTAACAGTAATGCACTGTAATATATATAGAATCATGGAATCATGGAATCATTCAGGTTGGAAGAGACCCTTGGGATCATCGAGTCCAACCATCAGCCTCACTCTACAAATTCTCCCCTACACCGAATGCCCCAACACCACATCTCATCGACATCACATTCAGGGATGGTGACTCCACACCCTCCCCGGGCAGCCCATTCCAGGCTTTGACCACTCTTGCTGGGAAGAATTTTTTCCTAAAGTTCAGCCTACCCCTACCCTGCTGCAGCTTGAAGCCATTCCCTCTCATTCCAATTCCAATGCCAATGCCAATGGCATCCTGGGGTGTATCAGAAGGGGGTGGTCAGTAGGTCACGAGAGGTTCTCCTCCCCCTCTACTCTGCCCTGGTGAGACCCCATCTGGAATATTGTGTCCAGTTCTGGGCCCCTCAGTTCCAGAAGGACAGGGAACTGCTGGAAAGAGTCCAGGGCAGGGCTACCAAGAGGATGAAGGGAGTGGAGCATCTCCCATAGGAGGAAAGGCTGAGGGAGCTGGGTCTCTTCAGCTTGGAGAAGAGGAGACTGAGGGGTGACCTCATGAATGTTTATAAACATGTAAAGGGTGAGTGTCAGGAGGATGGAGCCAGGCTCTTCTCAGTGACACCCAATGACAGGACAAGGGGCAATGGGTGCAAGCTGGAACAGAAGAGATTCCAGTTAAATATGAGGAAAAACTTCTTCGTGGTGAGGGTGAGGGAACACTGGCAGGGGCTGCCCAGGGAGGTGGTGGAGTCTCCTTCTCTGGAGACATCCCAAACCTGCCTGGAGGCGTTCCTGTGTGACCTGCTCTGGGTGTTCCTGCTCCAGCTGGGGATTGGACTAGATGATCTTTCAGGGTCCCTTCCAATCCCTGAGATCCTGTGATTCTACCACTAATTATTCGTGAGAAAAGACCAGCACATATATATCAAACCATACTATACTAATAGCATAGTGTATTACAAATAGTATAGTAATTTTATCAGAAATGTTTTCTGATAATTACATGGCTATGTTATTCCAAAAGAATTATAAATCCTGGTTTTCAAATTAACAACTTCAAGTATGTTGTTCCCCTCTTTTCAGGAAGCCGTGTTTATACATGTGCACACCGAACCAGCTGCCAGTTCACTGGCCCTGCTGGTGGGTCACGGCTAAGGACAGTCTAAACCCTTTTAGGGCTTTGGGGGAACCTGCCTTCCCCGACCCTGCGAATCTGCTCCTCAGCCACAAGAGGGAGGACGCGACATACAGTTACACCGTATACCAAAGAAGTTTCCAGTTTACAGGAAAGTTACACTAGTTTACGTTAAGATTCTATTTTAAATCAGTTTAGTCAAAAATCGGTGCAAGCAGTTGGCTGACATTTGTAGTCAAGATTAAGAATAGCTTTTTTCTTGGGGTTTTTTTTTTTTGAGTTGCCATAAACAGATTCCAAATGGACATAAACTAAACCCAGAGTCTTCACAGAAGTGTTTATACCAGTTTAACTGCATTGGTTGAAACCTCCATGGAAGATTAAGCAGGGGGACTTTTGTGTTTAGATAAACACTAAGCCTGAAATACACTAATTTAGCTTAGAATAGGAATGAAAGAGCCTGGTTTAACTTCAAAAGTAAACTGTGTGCTATATTCCTCATCAGTTGACAGAAAGCCCCTCTTGAAAAAGAGACTACTTACTGGTACTCCATTGTTTCTAGCTGACTATTTGGCTTTAATTTCTGTTGTTGGTTGTGTCTCACACAAACAAACTCTTCACACTGGGGCACTCTGTGCGTGCAGCTCCATGACTGCAGACAAGGGAGAAAAGACGTTCTAGCACTTGGGTATTTTGCAGTGGACTTTCTGGTAACTCATTAAAACAAATTCCTTGGGATTTGCTTTAATGACGGTGCTGAGGCGTTGCTGGTTTGTTTGTCTGTTTGCTAGGACAGAGGGGGAAATCAGTGGTTGGAGCAGTTCCATTCTGAAGGCTATGGGGCTGTGGAATACCTTCTGGCTACTTTTTCCATCCCTTGGTTTCTCCCAGTTAAGATTGCCTGGTTCCTCCCTCCCGTGGGCTTCCTCCAAGGCTTTGTAATCGACATCGCCCCAAGGAAGCGCAGCTGTCGTGACGGTTCACAGATCAAAATTCAGCCTTTAATGTAGCTAAGGCTTGATCCATTAACTACTTTGAAGATTATGACCAAAGCTTTAAACTGGCATCTGAAATATGAAACTTCAGCATGAGTTAATGAGGCCCAGGAAAGCTGCAGAGGAGGCAGCTATTGTATCCCGCCCGATGTGATTATGAAGAGAGACAAAAGGCAGGGGAGTAAGTAACGGGGCAAAGTAAAGGTTTCAGACACTCTGAAGCAAGACAGGTAGTTTTAAAAGCAATATGGGGAGATTTGACTACAGACACAGGAGCTGGCCAAGTCTGAAGACAAGAGTGACGGGACCTTGCAGAGATTCACAAGTCAGGCAGCAGCGCTCGTCATGTTTAGGAGCTGCTCTGAGGAACGCAAAATACAGAGAGAGGTTGCCCTGGAAGCAAAGGGATGGATTCCTGGATTGCACAGGAGTCACTGGGCAGTGGGAGACCCTAGTGATGTAAGCAGCAATAACCCAGTTTATACCCCATGGGTCACGTCAGTTGACAGTAAATGGAAGGAAATAATCTGGAGTGAAAAGGGAGGTAGCAGCGACAACCACGTGTCCATATCCATAACTTTCTTTTGAGTGAAAAAAAAAAGAACTTCAGTACTTGAAACTGCCACTAAAAAACCCCAACAGTTGTACCTACATGTTTCCCAGCACTGGAGTGGTCAAAGATGGACCTGCAGTTTTACTGGGTCTGAGCTGAAGGAGAAAATGAGCAAGAGGGAGCCATCCCCAGTGTCAGTTAAGCAGGATACATTTCACAACATCAAGCATAAAGAGAGATGCTCAGATTAAGGATCGACCAGAAATAGCCCAATATGTTTCCACTGAATCATTTTCTGATGGAAAACTGTCCTGGCTGGAAAAGTTCCAGCAACCTTGAATTGTTGCATTGAAAGTACTGGTTATCACTTCTCCATTCCATAAATACCAAGTGCTCATGATCACTGGCTTTTCGAGTTCAATATCATTCTAAGTCTGATTACGCCGCGTGACTCACTGGAACGGACCAAATGGCAGAAAATGTGAATGGACAAAACTTGGCCATCTTGGTATCGGCGTTAGGCCACTCAGCACATACTTCAGAACAAAAATGTGGTGAAATTTTGTTTTCAAATACTTGCCACTATGTGGGTAAATTCAAACTGAACTCACCACAGCTTGGTTGTACCGTCCATAGTCACTATCTTCTGTTTTACACATCGCCAGCTGAATGACCCGAGTTTGGAATTCTATCAGAAGATAGAATCAATCAGATTTGGAATTCAATCAGAAGATCAGAAGCAAAAAAAAACCATCCAAAACCAAACCATCAAAGATGAGTCAACTTTTATATTTTCAACCAGGTGATATTCATGACCAAACAATCCCCTGAGACAGGGAAAATGGTGGTAGCCTTGTTCATACAACTCATTCCAGGTTATCCCTGAGGCTTCTCCACCAGCTCAGGCAGGATTCATAGAAGAGTGCGTTTGGGATGGCAGGTCATCACCCAGCTGGTAATGAGCAATGTTCTTGTGACAGGAGGAGGACTGGACCTGAGGTCTAAGGATTTTCCATTCCAGTTCTGTGCCCTAATTTGGACAAGACTATAGATTAACTCAGCAATTTGGTTACAGTGAATGAAACAATCCCAGCGGAGTTAGTTCGCAGCAGGTCGTTGGTGCCAGAACCATGACATCATAGCCAGGCACTCTGTAACCTTCTGCTGAGGGGACAGTTCACAGATGACTTCCAAGAAGCGAAGCTCTAATTTACAATTAGATGTTAACCACTTACTGGTATTACTTCTGTTCTGACCAGGTGTTTATTTTGCCCAGTTGTTTCACAACCAGCAGCTCTGTCGAGCTCTCTCATTGACTCCCTGCAGCTGAACATGAAATGCAGCTCATTACTCCTCTGCTGAGGAATAGGTAGGTAGAAAGGCATCAATCTTTGTGCTTGTTTCCCAGGCCTCGTCTCGCAGTTCGTTACAACTACACGGACTTTGGCTCATGGACTCCACAGCTCAGTAAGAACAGCTATGACTGTCTCTGAACAGCGTCGGTGACCCTCAGAACGGCTCAGCCGGTTGGACCACGGCGGCGTCTCAGGCGTGGTACACTCACACGGGCTCCAAAGACATCTTCATAAAATACAGAGTCCCCCATCTCCACGTGCAGCTGCACTCACTAATGAGTTGCAGGACGTCTCAGCTGCACAAGCCCAGATACAGTCTGTGGTTTCGGGATTGTAAGCACTTGGCTGCAGCAGATTCCACATGTCCTTTCTATCCTTGTAGCTGGAATTTTTTTAGTCTGGAGCCATGACATGGCAGCTCCAGCCCACCCATGCTACCAGGGAGCACCACACCGAGACTCCAGTATCTGCTTTTTTCTTTTTTCAAGTGTTCTGAGAAAGATTTACGCCTCAACGAACCTTTGTGAGGCAGGATTTGAACAATCCCAAAGAGTGGCTTCAGATACTCGGCCCCTTCACCCTCTTCCTCCATCTGCCACGGCCACAACCATTATTAACTTTACATACAGCCATCAGAGGAGATACTTGTTACTGCTTGTAACGGAAGAAACCTCTTCTGTTTGCTGCAGAAGAGGTTTCCAGGTGCCCCCATGCTCCTCTATTTGTTTCCAGCTACCTGCAGATATTTTGCAGGAGAATTTGCTGCAGGGCAGCAGGGAAAATATTGTTAACCCTTTCCAGGCCAGCCTGTGATCTAAAAGTGAGCCAGAAACCTTGGATTAATCCAAGAATGTCTGTGTTTTGTTTCGTAGCTCCTGGCAACCAAAATCACCTGGTAGGCCCGTGGCATCAACCAAGGCCCTTGGCATTCTGAATGTGAAAGAACACAGGGGAAGCTGCTACTTACTTCAAGTCATGAGGAGTGAGCCTTGCTGATCCTCTTGTAGAGCTCAACTTGTGGGCACTCCCTTTAACTAATATTTTTCAGATTGCTGCTGATGTGCACGGGAAGGGAAATATGGGAACAATAAGAAGACGATGCAAGATCTCAGACTGACTTGCTCTGTCTTTCACAGAGCTGAAAGCCTTGTTCAGGCTTCCCAAGGGAGAAAAACTTCTAAGAGTCTGTTCACCAGAGAAACAGTCAGAGAAACATCTACAAAAATAATCTTGGGAGAGATTTGAGTGTATTGGGTGGTACTGACATATCAGTACAGCATCTTATATCTTTCCTTGGGCAAGAAAATAGGAACACTTGTCTTTTAGCTTTATTATAGCTTTGCAATTAGCAAAAGGCAATCTATTATTAGCTGTAGAGCCTCATTAAAGTCATCTGTGCTTACACAGAAGTACGTGTCTCTTTTTCAGCGACGACTCTCTAAAAAAATCTCCAGTTTATCCATATTGGATCCTTGTGGTGGGAAGGTCTTTTTCAGTTACTGTTTCTGATTTCTAATGCTTATTCTGAGTATTAGAAGTCCCCACTCACCGCTAAGCCCTTTACCGTAGACAGGCTTCAAACCTGTATCAAACAACAAAGCTGTTACCCCTGTTCTATGTAAATGCAAGTAGGTCATTGTCCCCAAGTGCCTCATTTATCTGCTACTCATATTTGCTTGTATTGTTACGCTAAAAGGCAAAGTAAGAAGGAAACCGAAGCTAGCATGGGTAGCGGCCTGTATTACTGTCATTGAGCATACGCCCCCACAACCTATTTCAGAGAGGCTCTTTCCATTTTCTGGGGATGCCCCGTGAGTCCCATCTGGCTGTGCAGTGCTCTCATGCCCAATAGGTTGTGCTTGCAGGCTCACATCACAAATGCTGTTTCAGGAAGAAGAGAACGTTCAACAGAAGTGCTGTCGTATGCCCAGAGTCACTTGGTGGTGGTTGCAGATTGCACTGGCTATTGCCCAGCAGCAGGAGATTTTGGGTAGGGAGAGCATGATGCACTCAGCAGGCTTAGAATCATAGAATGGTATAGAGTTGGAAGGGACCTTGAAGATCATCAAGTTCCAACCCCCTGCCCTGGGACACCTCCCATTACAGCAGGTTGCTCCAAGCCCCATCCAGCCTGGCCTTAAACAATTCCAGGGATGGGGCAGCCACGACTTTCCTGGGCATCCTGTTCCAGGGTCTCAAACCCTCACAGCAAAGAATCTCTTTCTGGTATCTCATCTAAATCTCCCCTCTTCCAGTTTAAAGCTATTACCCCTTGTCTTGTCCCTACACTTCCTGACAGAGTCCCTCTCCAGCTCTCCTGGAGTTCCCTCCAGATACTGGAAGGCTGCTCTAAGGTCTCCCTGGAGCCTTCTCTTCTTCAGACTGAACAAGCCCACCTCCCTCAGCCTGTCTTCCTAGCAGAGGTGCTCCAGCCCTCTGAGCATCTTGGTGGCCCTCTGCTAGACCCGTTCCAACAGTTCCATGTCCTTTCTATGTTGAGGACTCCGGAGCTGGACACAGTGCTCCAGGTGGGGTGTCACAAGCACAGAGTAGAGGGGTAGAATCACCTCCCATGAACTGCTGGTCACTCTTCTTTTGATGCAGCCCAGGATGGAGTTGGTTTTCTGGGCTGCCAGCACAGTTGCCGGCTCATGTTGAGCTTCTCATCCACCATCACTTCCAAGTCCTTCTCCTCAGGGCTGCTCTCCAGCCATTCTCCACCCAACCTGGATTTGTGCCTGGGATTGCCACATCTCAGGTGCAGGACCCTGCACTTGGCTTGGTTGAACCTCATGCGGTTTGCACTAGCCCAACTCTCCAGCCTGTCCAGGTCCCTCTGGATGGCATCCCTTCCCTCCAGCATCTCCACCGCACCACCAAGCTTGGTGTCATCGGCAAACTTGCTGAGGGTGCACTCTATCCCACTGTCCATGTCTCTGACAAAGATGTTAAAAGATAGCACTGGTCCCAGTACCGACCCCCGAGGAATGTTACTTGTTACCGACCGCCACTTAGACATTGAGCCATTGACCACAACCCTTTGAGTGTGGCCATCCAGCTAGTTCCTTATCCACCAAGTGTTTCATCTATCAAATCTATGACTTTCCAGTCATAGATTCGTGATTTCTTTCATTAGTGTTCTGGCCACCCCATAAGCAATCATCTCCTCCATAATCTTCCTTGCAAAACTCTGGAAAAGCAGTGTTTTCAATGTTTTCCATTGTAGTATTTTGCCACAGTGATGCATAAATATAATGATTCTTTAAGTCTTAAGATTTAGAACTTAAGAAGCTGGATATTTGGGGCTTTGAGTTTGGCCGTAGGTCAGGCTTCACAGCCATGGAACTGGAAGTTCTTTCAAGACCAGAAACAGAGTTCTTATAGCCAAAAAATGTTTCCACTGAAATTCTAAGGCTAAAGTAGTTCAGCTTTACAAGTCAGCTCAATTTTATCTCATTCTGTGCAGCTCTGTCCTACAACTTGGTGACTCTTTATGATGTTCTACAGAACCATGAGGAATAAGGGCAACAGCAGACTCATTTAGGACAATGGAGACAACAGCTTCAGGGAGCCTGTTGTCACTGATTTTCCTGGCTCTCTGTACATTCAGGGAGCGTGGGTGAAGGCCAGAAAACCCTTAGACCAGCCAATCCATAAAAATGTGGCAAGACACCAGTTTCACATGGGGCTGTAACACCCGAAGATGGGAACGGCTGTGATGGCAGCACAGAAACTTCAATAGATTGTTCCAGCTGGGGGAGACCCTGCCTTTATGTCCCATACCAGGAAAAGAATGCAAGTTCCTTGACCATCTGGTGCAGGCTGGCTCAAGCCTGCATTGCATGGCTCTGGGCCCCGTGTGCTTGTCCCAAGATGACTGTGATTGTTCTTTCTTTTTATCTCAGCTGGAAATGCATGAAATAATAGCTGGCCGTGTTGCAGCCTGTTGCAGTTGTGTCTTTATAGGGTGAGGCCCTGGAAGTATAGATCTCCTGCCTTTAGGCACCTGAAGATGTAAGAACCACTAGAGTAGTGTTAGAACAAAGTTGGTCCAGTCCATGTCTCAAGGTTGAAAATGCACCCTTGGTTTCCTTTCAATTCTAGAAGGAAACCCAGAAGTGAATTCACCTGAGGGGATGAAACAGCAGTTGAGCCACATGGCATGTGGACATTCACATAACTGAGTCTAGGGTGGACTTTAACAATGTAGGAATGATGATCTGCATATTTGTATCTCAGACTGTTCCCCTGAAGCATTGCAGCATCTCCCTTTGTACAGGAGCCCCTGTCTGATGGGAAAGAGTTCAAAGGCAACCAACCCAATGCAGGGGCTGGAAGCTTCCTCACTTACAGACCTTGGCCACCTGTGTCCTAGGACACTTCTTCCCCAGCTTACACAACTCCCACTGGCAAGGGGAGCAAAGGGGCTCAAAAGCTGTTAACAAATGAAAACAATTAAAATTCCTAACTCTTGATTTGGGGAAGAACTCCACAGAAGAAATAGCTCCAGTAAATAGAGTATTTTATACTTTATCGGTAAGTTGGAGGTTTATACTCAACCTTAGCAAACTCAGGCAGTAGCCTTTGAAAACACAGTGTTGGTAGTCACTTTTAACACCCTGGCTCCTATTGTTTCTAGCTTTAATAAATAGATTCCTCTTGGGTCAAAGCTCTCCATGCTTAGTTCTAGATCAAAGGCCAACTTTCACTTCTGAAAGACCAAGTGACCTGAGTTTTCAGCTGTGGACCATTCAAAAGCGAGAGTAGGAAGGAAAGAGCCTTTAATGTCATGATAAAAAAAAAATGTTGTCCTCTGGTTACTAACTATTTCTGATCAACTTCAGCCACCTCTTCAAAAGTCTGCTTGGACTGAGGAGAATGAGCTCTCCAAGACTCTCAGTTGGCCCTGGGTGGTTTAGGTTGCTTTGGGACACATTCTCTTGGGAGATTCTCATAGCGTTACTGAGGTGGGTGCAAACATGCCACAGGGAACTGGGGGCTGGATTTTGCACAGTCAGCACTCCTGCTCTAAGCTTGTCTGCAGAAAAGAGAAAGAGAATCTGGATAGAGAAACCAAATAGCTCCTTCCTCAAGATGGTGCAAACGCTCTCCTGACTGAGTATCTCTACAGTTGTGTGAAGAAGGTGTGGGGGAAATACAAATGCCCCCTAAACCGAAAGGGAACAAGCTGGAGCACCCAAAAATGGGTGCGTTTCTAAAGGTCATGTTGCTCTCATGCTGACTTGGCTCTGGCTATGCATTCCCCTTTGCAAAGTAAACCTCACCTCTTACTGTTATTTGCTCTTTACATATAGCATAAAGTATACAGGATATGAAACGTGGAGGATTCAGAGACGCAGGAACACCTCTTAGTTAAAGAGTTTTCCAATATTATACTGAAGGAAAGTTAACTTTTCATTTCTGGTTTGGCAGCTGCCCTCAGTACTTTGCAGTGCCTCTCTTGGCAATGAAGTACCCTGTGTCTCCCCTGGATACTTGGCTGAAGACACAGAACTCCTACAAACTGTAGGAGATGCTGGGCCTGAGTCAGCAGCACGCCTTTGGCCTGGCTGAAGAGCAGAAAAAATATGCAAAGCAGATCAGGGTGTTTTACCATATAGATGCAAGAGCCCAGTTACCTTTATATAAAAAGCCTTAGGGTTAGGTGTCGTTTGGAATTTAGACCCAGTCTGAAATAGCCAAAACCGTTCAGGCAATATACTGAGTCATGACTAATGACTTTGAAAAAGGCCTCATGTAACCACAGATGAAGGGCAGACTCTGCTCTTCAGCGCCCCAGGTACCTGCGCCTTTAACGGAGCTGACATTCACTTCACCTCCCTGGTATGCAGTGTCAGATAACCAGTGCTCTGCTGAACAATAGACAGAAAGCTGACAGGCTTTCTTTCCCAAGGAGCAAGCTTAGGTTTACATTAGGCATTTTCCATAAGGTCTTTTGGGAAGGTACGCCCAGATAGGAGAAGGAGAGCAAGCAATAACAACTGTGCTCGGCGATGTGTACGGTAAACAGACCTGAGAGCGGGTGACAGGCTCAGCTAAAGCCCATTTCTGATCTTAAAAGCGACTCTAAAAGTGACATTGTGGAGAACACTTCAGTCTGTCTGTCCTTTGTTCATTTTATAAACAAGTTTTTCCTTGAACTGCCAAGTCTGCCTGCTCCCCCGGGGAGGCTAAAACCAAACAGGGCTCCTCCTGACTCATGCTTCATAGACAGCAACTGAAGATGTCTAAGAGAAAGTCATTTAACCCTACCCGTGACGGATCCACCGGCTCCTCAGCGGTACTTCCCTTACTAGAAAGTGAGCAGCGTGGCTGAAGGCACTGCAGCTCTTCCCTGGGTGCCCTTCATCTGCCAGCAGAACTTCAGCAATGGTCTGAGGTCTGAGGTGACTTAGCCAGGATCCTGCAGAGAGATTCAAAGCGGCGCAATTAGAGCAGCGGTAGGTTTTGCAGTCACCGTGAGCAGAATCAAGCTGCCACCAGCATGAAATGGTCTCAACCCTAAAAACCAGCAGAGGCTTTTCGTATTATGAGTTGGGTTTGTCTCCCGTTCTCCTTCAGGCTTAGAGAAAGTTCATTCTAATTAGTATTTCTTATCATCACAGTATTTTCCGGCATCTTCTGCTTTTTGTATGGTAAAAATTTAAGAGTGGTTGAGGAAAGGCCGAGGGAGCTGGGTCTCTTCAGCTTGGAGAAGAGGAGACTGAGGGGTGACCTTATTAACATTTATAAATCTGTAAAGGGTGAGCGTCAGGAGGATGGAGCCAGGCTCTTCTCAGGGACATCCAATGACAGGACAAGGGGCAATGGATGCAAACTGGAACAGAGGAGATTCCAGTTAAATATGAGGAAAAAGTTCTTCAGGGTGAGGGTGAGGGAACCCTGGCAGGGGCTGCCCAGGGAGGTGGTGGAGTCTCCTTCTCTGGAGACATCCCAAACCCGCCTGGAGACGTTCCTGTGTGACCTGCTCTGGGTGTTCCTGCTCCAGCAGGGGGATTGGACTGGAGGATCTTTCAAGGTCCCTTCCAATCCATGAGATTCTGTGATTCTGTGGTGTTGAGGGATCTAGTGTATGCTTTTGGGTGTCTAGTGTATGTATGTGTGTGAGTGTATTTGGTTTTATATATAAATGTGTGTAAAGAACCAAAAAGCTTTCATTGACTTGATTTTTATTGTTTTTCCTTCTTCCTAAAATTAAGATGCTGTATCCACGCTACTGGGCAAAACACTTACTCAAGAAGCTGTCTTAGCCCTCCGTACCAATTAGAGGGAGCCCCATCAGGAGTCAGTCTCCATCAGGAGAGAAACTCAAGCGCTTGCTCCCAGCTGATAAGAGGAGAACCTGGAGCCCAGGGACTCCTCCCACCCTACCACATAAAACAGGGCACTGAGCATCAGGGATGCAGTTTCAGCCACAAAACAGTCCTTATCAGCAGCGAGGAGCGTCTTTGTTCTCATGAGGAGCTCCTGACCCGTATCAGGAAGGCAAATATGCCTTTTCCTGTGTGTGTCTATGGCACAGGATAAGCGAGAATGAGCAGACATGAAAGTCTCAAGGCTTTGTTCCCACAATTACATCTAAGGATGTTTGCCACTCTTTGTGCAACACTGGCTTTAGTGAAACTCCTGCTCACTTCCAAGACCCTATAATGGTAATATGTTGCATCTACCATACATACACAGCCAGTGCCCATTTTTCTAAGTCCAAATCGTCTGTGTACCTGTGCTGCTGCTCCATGTACATTATTCTTATTCTGCTTCATAGTCTTCCTCTTATCTTGGACACACCCAGGTGGTGTGTTGACCATGTTGATTGTACAACGTCCAATACTATGTTATTGATTATGTTATGAGGGACATCACAGAGACTTCACCCATGGTTACATGACGGTGGAGGTCTGAGACTAAAACCCAGAATTCTCTCCCACAGATTCTTCCCATAACTCAGTCGTAACCGATGACTCGGAGGATTCCTCTCCCTGGTTTTGCCTCTGCTGAGATGCTGAATTGCTATTAGGACAATTTACTGCTTCCTTCTGTGCTCACAAATGAACTCAGGACACTCCAGGCCACCCAGAATTATCAGAATCATCAGTATTATTCTGGTCATCTGTTTTAGGAGGTAAACAAAATGTCAGTTCTTTTTCTCCAAAATTATATTACTTCTGCACTGCTTTAGTCTGTCATTTTTAGACTCAGCCCTGTCCCAGATGTACAAAACACCTAGTTTGCTATTTAGTTAATACGGTGTGACTGTTCTAGGAAAGAGGGAGGCTGGTGATAGTCACAGAATCACAGAATCTCAGGGATTGGAAGGGACCTTGAAAGCTCCTCCAGTCCAATCCCCCTGCTGGAGCAGGAACACCCAGAGCAGGTCACACAGGAAGGCCTCCAGGTGGGTTTGGAATGTCTCCAGAGAAGAAGACTCCACAACCTCCTTGGGCAGCCCCTTTCACTGTTCCCTCACTCTCACTGTAAACAAATTCTTCCTCATACTTATCTGGAATCTCCTCTGTTCCAGCTTGCACCCAATGCCCCTTGGATGTCCCTGAGAAGAGCCTGGCTCCATCCTCCTGACACTCACCCTTTCCATATTTATCAACATTCATGAGGTCACCCCTCAGTCTCCTCTTCTCCAAGCTCAAGAGACCCAGCTCCCTCAGCCTTTCCTCCTATGGGAGATGCTCCACTCCCTTCATCCTCTTGGTAGCCCTGCCCTGGACTCTCTCCAGCAGTTCCCTGTCCCTCTTGAGCTGAGGGGCCCAGAGCTGGACACAATATAAGCCAAAACGGTGTAATAGTCACATGGGAGTTCACCCCCCTGCTCAGGTTTGACTCCTGGCTTTCAGTGTCTCCATCTATAAAGCAATGTATATTCTGTGGAGATTTCAAGGGCATTGAGAGTCTGTGTACAAAAGGCAAACCCACATCAACGTGGTATTGTTGTAGAATATCAAAGTGGCCAGGTACAGAAATTTCTGTAAGAAAGGCCAGGATTTTGTTAATATTATTTTGCATTTAATGTTTTGAGTACTAACCCACAGGAATGAGGGCATAAAGTGTCTTTCAGTCAACAGGGAGAATTCAATTAGATCTATCTGGAGATAACAGTGGTGTAAACAGAGACCAGGTAGGGTAGCCTACTTTGATTCTGAAAAAGAAAAGCTATCTTTTAGTGCTGTAGTAAATTGTATCATGTAACAGTTAATTTGTTTGGAATAACATATTTGCTCATTTTAGCAGGGATGTATTTAACTGTGGCCGGGATTCTTATTCACTACGGACATCCAGGCATCTGCTTGCCAGTCCTTCCCACGCCTGTACACTGGCAATTTTGAAAGCACTTGCTTCCTTCGTGCTTGGGGGTCTGATATGGATAAGCAACCCTAAACCATACCCAGAAATAGTAAGAAAGAAACCAAGTTAAAATACTGTAACAAGACCCAATGAGGAAGACAAGCCCATGTCAGGATGGCATGGCTAGGAAACAGAGCTCCTTGAAAATAGTCTTGCATAGATAATGGTTTTTCATCACTGAACCTGTTACAGGTAATTCAAATAACTTCCCTACACACAAACAATTAAGTCAAAGTGTATGTTTTAAACCACTGCTCAGTCTATTGGTAAGTTCAGATCACGATCCATAAGAAATGTGAAGTACATGTATTTCCCTCTGTGAAGGAAATACTTAGGGAAGTGGATATTTCAGCTTGTTGGCTGATGGCATAAACAACAGGCAGAGTCAGCTGTGATTTGGAACTGCATTTAAAAAACCAATGTGTCAATGAAAACCATGGATTGAGCAAAAGAACACTTCAGCTCAGAGATGTGAATCTGGTTAGCGTTTGACAGACATGGAAGATTTCCCGTGAAAGAAGAGGGAGAGGAGGTTACATCCTCCTCAGACTGAAGCAAACTCCTCCCACTGAAGGAATGAATGTAAAATGGTTTGGCTGTGCAAATCCTGGCAGGTTCTGTACTCGAAGTAACTCAAATAAAAAACCAGAGAGTCCACTTCTTTCCACCCCAAATGGAGATGCCACAGGTTAGGCTGTGGGTACTCCCAATCCCCTCTCAAAAACATCATGAAGGTTGTGCTCTTCAAAGTTATGGGACTGAATAAAAACCTTCAGATCTGAACTTAACTTATCAATGCCTTCCACAGCTCTCTCTGTATCATCGTTTTTAGAACCTGCCTTCTCCACAACACAGACTCCCAGGCCAATGGGTTTTACCACGTCCAGAAAAAGAGAAAGAATAAGTCAAGGAGTTAAAGAGCAACGTGCCTGCAAGAAACATGTCAGGGTAGGTAGGAAGCAATCCTTCTTTAGAGATTAGTTAAAGAGAGACTGTTTATTAGCAGCAGCTACACAGCACACAGATTCAGGTTTGAGTAAAATACACTTGCAATTAAGAATAAACCAGAAGAATTTATGTTTGACCTAATGCACGGACCTGCTGTCTGCTTTACAAATATTTACATGCTTAGAGCTCAAGGCTTCTTGTGTGTCCTGCTCTCATGGACTCGCTCCTCTCTATTTCTTGGTGACAGAAATGCAAAAAGTCGATGAATCATGGCCAGTAGTGGTAAGCCAGTTCTTACTGTTAAGTCATCATAAGCAGCACCCCATTTTCTAACTGCCTCAGGCTACCATGTGGGCTTCTTAGAATACCTGGCTGCATTTCCTGCCCAGCACAAACCTTCCTGCAGCGCTCCTCGTAGGAACAGTGCTGCCGTGTGCATTCAAAGCAAGACACACTGCACTTAAAATCACTTTTAGCAAGTTATTAAATAGGATGTCATATATAGCCCCAAATTATGCTTTGGCTCTCAGCATTATAAAGCCTTGTGTTGCAGCCACCCATGCTTTCTGATGTAGGGTTCTACCCCAGGAGGGAAGAGCCCCACTGACAGAGCCTGGTGTGTGTCCCACATCTTCTGTCCTGGTGGTCACTCCTGCTTTTCAATGCTAATTGCACCTTGGGTTGTGCTAACCTCAAGAGGATCCTTGGTGGTAGATAGTCCATAGCACCTCTCAGTTCCCCAGAGGGAAGCCCACTGGGCTCTCTGCCTTGAGAGCCTTCTCCAAGCCAAGTGGAGAGTTTTCTGAGACAGTCTTAATATTCACAAGCTCTCTGACAACTGCTGTGTCAGATCACACTGTCACACACAATCTGTGTACATCCTGAATGTTGGAAAACAGGAAAAAACATAAAGAGCAGATCAGGCACACCCTCAGCAGATCAACATTGCTGATTTACCAATGAAAAGAAAGAAGGGAAGGGAAGGGAAGGGAAGGGAAGGGAAGGGAAGGGGAGGAGAAGGGAGGGGAGGGGAGGGAGAATAAGTCAAGAGGCAAATTGCCAATGGGCAAATTGCAAGAATATTTGTCTCATTACTAAGCCATGATGAAGTAGCCACTTTCAAGGAGGTGTATGAGGCTGTTAGGCAGCAGCAGAAGGAGAAAGCTAAGGCTTTGGGTCATTTAAGGAAAAATCTTGATGAGAAGAACAACTCTGCGGAAAAGTTGCATCAACATGGGGCACTGGCAAGTTTTCCACTTCAGCCATGCTTGATGTGGCGAGACACTGAAGCATCATGGTGACAACAGCAGTTCCTAAACTGTGATAGTCAGTGTTGCAGGTAAATAATATCCAGTTTCTTGTGATTTCCTTTATGAGTTTGCTAATTGGGACAATGAGAATTAAGGGTTAACCATGAACCAGGAGGATCAAGAACCAAGAGGAGCAGTTATACAAAGAAAAATCAGAGGATGAGAATGCAGCAGATCACACAGGGCACGACTTCCCAGTTCATGCCACAGCAGACCAGTGAAGAAGACCAGTGAAGACCCTTCCTGCGTCTACGTACAGTGGCAGCAGTCACAGCTGGCACAACACCTTCAGAATGGCTGCCCAAGTTTCAAATGAGTTGAGCAAATATGCATACTGGATACCATCTATGCCAATGAAACATGCCAATGCCACCTCATTTACCCAAACCATTTTTAATCGTGCCAGGAATAAAAAAAGAGAGAGCCTTCTTTATGCGATGGAGAAAACTGACAGATAATGTTAGCTGCCGTGTTCAAGAGCTGTGCTTGACACTTCTACTCTGCATCTGTTGCTTAGGAAGAGACAGAGAAGTTGCCTTGTAAAAAATGCTTTTTCAAGCAATTCTGGTGTTATATGCAATCTATACACTCCATGTGTTGACAGACCAGTGCTCTCGTTCTCTCCAAGTGGAGTTTCGCTGCTGCAGTGTCCTTTGCTCCATGCTTTCTCCCCATTCGCACTCTTTCTTGGCAGCAAACAATCGAGCCTGCCAAACCAGAGATAAATAACAAGGTGAAGTGCAAGGGCAGGAGTTGAGCATTTACCACCCAGTTGAATGAACTTTATTCCCTGGAGGCTGCAGGAGGAGCAGTGGTTTAGCAAGCTGTGCACGGGATGGGCGGTCAGGGCGCTGGATTCTAATCCGGGCTCTGCTGCTGACTCATCATGTCACCTTTGGGAAATAACTGCCTCCATAGACTTGGGTTTTTCTTCTGTGAAGTGGTTGTAGACACTAGTTACCATAGCTACACATCCTAGAATAGTTAGGATGAACAATTTCCCAGTCAGATAAACTGGCAATCCTTCATTTTGTTCTCCACTACAGGAGGAAAGGGCCAAAAGTGATAGAAAACTAAAAAGTAAGTCCAAGGTGATTCAGCTCCTTAGGATCAGAGAGCAGACACATCCCAGTTACACACCATGGAACAGTAAGATAAAAACCCAACACCTACTCAGCGAAGGCTGGGTGGCCACTGGTGGCCCACATGAATACTAACCCGCACCGGTGGCTGCAGTTGTGTGTGTATTAAATGAGCCATCAGAACTTGGAAAATCTGACCTGCCAGATTATTGTCAGCAAGGACCTGCTGCCAAGCAGCCTATTCTTATTTATTCCACTAAAGTCAACCTTGCTGACACAAGCCTTTTTTAAAGGCAATCTGCTTCGTGCGTGCCTGCCCTGTTACTAGGTTACTAGAGAATGAAATATTTTTTCTGGTAAATCCCTCTTCTTGCTTTTGGAAGTCTGGTCCCACAAATCTGTTGCTGAACAAGCCCATTTGCATCTCTGATTTCTATTTACTCAGCCCTAACCCTTTCTCAGCTATTCTTTACATTTTGATGAACTCTTCTTGCCTCCTTTCCCAAGCCCTGCCGTGAGATAAATAGAGGATTCCGACTGTTTGGTTTTGGGCAGTGCCAAGGTTTTTGCTCTGGGCAGCGTGCTGATCGGGGCTGCAATTCCTGGCTTGCAGGGACTGAGGATCCAGTTACACTCGCTGGCGTCAAGCAGGCTCTACAGACCGCTGCGAAATACTGAGGCTAAAAATAAAAGAGTGCAAAAGCACGAAACCAAAGGGAGCGGGATGTTAAAATTCCAGGAAAACTGTAGAAAAGTTTGGGAGAGGCACACAGGCAGCCTCGGGGGAGAGGACTGATGTACTTGAGGGAGTTTGAAATGAAACCTTGGGGTCTGCTGTTTTTAGCTCTGTCACCCATGTGACACTGGATGGAGTTCAGGCACTGGTGGGTCCGGGTATTCCTGTGAGCACCCAGGACGCACCGGAGAGGCGGATCGTTGGGGGCTGTCTCGGTGTCTCCCCTCTGCTCCCCCCCCCAGTTACCCGTTACCCCACTGCTCTCTCTCCCACCCTCACCCCCAGGTGGGCTGGCTGGCTGCTTCTTCACATCATCCACCCCGGGATTTCGCCCTCGGATCACGATTGCCACCGATGGTGCCAGGGGGCTCGCTGGGCCTGGGGAGAAGATTCAGGCTCTGGTGAGTCTCAGGGGAAAACGGGTAGGGAGGGAAATACTGTTTTTACAGCTTTTGTACTGCTTTTAATTGTACAGGGGCAAATGGGAGATTATTGAGGCCATGAATCCAGGCTAAAGTGTCAGGATTAAATACTTGCTGGACCTGCTTCTCAAGGTTAAATTAATTAGTCTCCAACCTGATGGAAAAGCCCAAGTGCCATTTCTAAGGGGTATTTTATGTATCTCATATAAAGGATTGGGTGGGAATTTCCTCATATGCTGAGCTCTTTGGAATTGTCTTTTCCTATTTAAATATTAAACCAGCACAAGAACTAAGGTTTACCAAGTACAAAGTGGCATTTTAAAGTGAAACATTTGAGTGACTGTCCTCTCCTGACCAGCCTGCTTCCACTTTAGGGTTTCAGGCTGCCTGTGTTCGAATTGTTTGCAAAAATTCTTCCCAGATTTAATCAAGGTCTGTTTGCCAGAGATTTTATTTCTGCCTTCTTTTTCATGCCTTGAAATCAAAACCACAGTGACTGTGAAACTGAGGTTTAAAAGTAGCCGTGTGTTTGCATAACAATGTATAATATATACACAATACTGGAGCTCCATGGCTACCCCTAATTGCAGCGATAGCGTATCTGTCCGCAGCGGGAGCTCCCCAGGAGTTTGCATATAGGTCAGAAGTTTCCAAATGAGGACTGAGATTATACGTGTTGTGGGTTGCATTTTCCAACTATGCCACAGTGTAGTCATGGGACTCACTAGTATTTGTGAGAGCTGGGAAGCTGTTGTACACCAAACTGCAAGTTCAGCTCTGTGTACCTGAACCAGCCCCGGCTCCTGTTGCTGGGATGTTGCACTGCCTGGTCATAGCTCTCGCTTTGGTTTCTTCATGCATTGCTGCAACGGAACCTGTTGCAGCAGATGAAGCAATAGGACTCAACACCTCACTTCCTTGGCCTTGTGCCTTATGCAATTCTTACATCTGCTTTGGTTCTTCATCTTAAGTGCAGTAACTCCCACTGTGCTTTCTAAAGAAAACTACAAGTCACAGAATCATAGAATGATTAGAATTGGAAGGGATCTTAAAGATCATCCAGTTCCACCCCTCGCCCTGGGCAAGGAGACCTCCCACCAGACCAGCGTGCTCCAAGCCCCCTTCAACCTGGCCTTGAACCCCTCCAGGGATGGGGCAGCCACAGCTTCCCTGGGCAACCTGGGCCAGGCTCTCACCACCCTCACACCAAAGAAGCTCTTCCCCAGATCCCAGATCCATCTCCTCTCTGTCACTGTCAAACCCTTCCCCTTTGTCCTATGACTCCCCTCCCTCATCAAGAGTCCCTCCCCAGCTATCCTGGAGCACTTTTAGGGACTGGAAGGGGCTCTAAGGTCTCCCTGGAGCTTTCTCTTCTCCAGGCTGAACCCCCCGCCAGTTTCCTCAGCCTTTCCTCCCAGCAGAGGGGCTCCAGCCCTCTAAGCATCTTCATGATGTCATCTCCAGCCAGAATTAAGTGGATGTTTAAAACACCATGGGTATTTTTGTAGGGGTCCCTTCTAATACTCAAAGACAAAACCTCTGTCATCCCAGCTGTGTGACCCTGAAAGTAGTTCACATGCAGCATTTAACCAAGTTAGTTGGTTTTCAGTAGAACAGCTAAAATGAAATGTTACAAAAACATATAGCAATTCTAAAGGCAAAATGCAAATATTTTAAAAGCTGTACTGCTAATTGACATTTCTTCATTCCCCTTGTTAGCTTTGTGGAAGAAATTTGGACCAACCTATTTCAATTTACAGCAGAGGAAAAGCCAATCAAACCATCCGGCGGGCATTTGAAGCTGTTTAATTGTGTCTCAGTTTGTGTGTGCTCTAAAGAGAAAACCACCTAAAAATAAATATGCAAAATGCCCGTGGTGGATGTATATGAACATGGCAGATTCCTTTATAGTTTGGCAACGCATCAGATTTGCAGCTTACCAGTCGCTTAGCGCACCTTAACGGCGAGGGATTCCAAGAGCAGACAGGAGCCAAGTCCCTGGTTCCATTATCCCACCTAACTCGCCAAGTTGGTGCATCTGATTTAGAGAAACTCACGGCAGAGCTTGGGTGAGGACCTGCAGCCACCCTGAAGGAGGCAGAAAGGCTACTACCACTTCTGGCAGGATCCGAACCCCCCCAAGTCCTGTTCTCCTCCTTGCGGTTCAGCCCTGATGGGCTCTGGTGATTGAAGCAGCTCTTTAATAAACACGAGGGAACAGGCTGATTTTCTCATTAAAACTGTCAAACTTCCCCCACAAGGATTGGATTTTACTTCCCCCCCGGATAGTCTGAGACTTAATAGCTTTCAGCTATTTATTTGGAATTTATTTTAAGGTAATAACAGTCATTCATACCCTCTGATAGAGAAACATAATCCAAACTTTCTGATCACTGCCCACAGTTGTACAATATCTGGCAGCAGGTCAGAAATTGCAAGAAAAGCAGTAATATCCTCCTTTATCAGAGCCTGTGTGAGCCAGGACATTGAGCACACAGGAAGGCCTGGAGCTGCTGCCTAACTCTTCAACTCTTCAGCTGCCTCAGAATCATAACTTCTCTTAACTCCCTCAGTCTTGTGTGTGTCCAGGTTCTCTCCCTCGGTGTGTCCACGTTCTTGTGAAATCCTTCCTCCCACCGCTCAGTAAAAACAAATGTTGCATGAAACCCTGCCCTACCTTTTCTTAAGACTGAAACAAAGGTCAAAACGTGGTAGGGGACATGAAATAACCTCTTTTCCACAGTGGGAAACCGAGGCAGAGGCTCAGTAATTTGCTCAAGGACACACCATTTCCACTAGTGGTGAGGGGACCTAAACAGGCCCGGTGAAGCTCAGAGTAAGCGATGGGTAGCGTGGAGGAAGAGACAAGCAGGCTTCTGTACCAGAAAGATCCAATGTAACTGTAGGGCAGAATGATGCCAAAATAAACTGATGTTTAAGAGCAGCAGAAAGATAAAGTTCTGAAGGAAGGTCAAGATCAGCAAAAGAAGAGTTGTAGAAACCTGAGGGAGGCGCAGTCCCGGATCTGCTTCACTGTAGTGAGGAAACCAAGTGATAAGAGTATCGTTTATCTTCTTCCTTCATCTTATCTTCTTTCTGATGTACCTTCTAAGAGTAAATGTGTTAGAAGTCCCATGTGAAGTCTGGGCACTGGGTTCTGCCTTTATCGCCCGTCTCGGACAGCACAAGCAGCAGTCACGGGGTGCACTCTGGGGAGCACGCGTGGTTTGATGTGGGCGGTTTAAGTTTCAGAGCTCCGAACTTTAAACTCTCTCTCCACCACGAGAGAGAGTAACGGGCACAGTCTTGGCCCCTTGCAGCCCATGTGGAAGCCCATACTGTTAAATACTTCAGCTTGGCAGGGTCTGTAAAGGAACAAGGAATTCCGCCCGTAAATAAAACCAGGGGATGGAGCAAGGGGGGCTCCATCAGTCCACAAGGTGTCAATAGACGCATCCTTAACCAAAGCACCTAACTCACCAAAGCTGAAGCACTTGCTTGAAAGGTTGGGCACACTACAGCTTAGAAGAAACAGTTGGAAAACACCTAACAAAGTTGACCGTTCTTCCCTCTTGAGCAAAAACTGGTTGTTGCTATTTTACCCATGTGGACACACACACACACACAGTATCACCCGAGGGCAGCACGGAAATTCACAGTCCAAATCATCTGCTGGCAAACTAACAACCAAGAGAAATCGTGAATTCCTGTTTGGAAATGTCAAGTGGACATGATTATTCCGTAATTCTGTCACCTCTGCCACTTGGAGGTATAGTGTCTGTGAGGTGTCATGTCCTCAGACAGCTTTAAAATCCAGCTTATGGTCTTTATGTGCTTTATGTAACCCGTTCTATTATCCTGCACTTTTGATTGTGGTTGTATGCAGCCACAAGTGCTGCACGGAAGCCAGCAAGGGTTTGGTGAAGAGCTGTCTGATACAACCCAGGTGTCTGCGTGCATTTCCCCTCACCAGCAGCAGGTGCTAGCCAGACCTCTATACTGGCCCTGAGTGGTGTTTACTGGCCTCTATCCTAACGCTGCCACCTTTACCTGGCAGCTATATCTTAGGCTCACATAACCAGTGCAGCAGAGATAGAACTAGCTCCCAAAAACCTCCAAAACCTCACTTTTCCTGGTTTCTGAAGCCATTAACTGAGGTAGCAGCAGAGTTCATTGTGTACAGTGTCCTTTTTTTTTTGCTATATTTTAAAGAATGCAAGTTGAATGTGTTGCATCTTGAGCATTATTGAGGCTGAACCACTGCCAGAACAACCTAGGAGCAAAATTTTCAGGCAGCTTTCCATATCTACAACAGAACTCAGGTCTCCAGAGAAGTTATCTGAGGAATCCACACCAAGAACAACACATGTAAAAGGAGTGACACAGACAGGGGTGTGCTAGGAAGACAAAAGAAAAAGAAAATAACGTGGTTTATGATTTTGGACAAAGTTTCCTGGATCGCTTTTATTCCTCAGAAAAATCTGAGTTTAACATACTGCCACCCCAGCAGCTCCATTCAGGTGAAAAGCCTGGTTTGCCTTTGTCCTCTACTGTTCTCAGGATTCTTGTCTACTTTCCCTCATGTGGAACAAGGCTGCAGTGACAGAATGTGCATGATAATAAAATGAAAAAAAAAAAAAAAAGGAAGAAAGGCAGCAATGTCTTTGCCTCCCCTCTGTGCTCTTGCAGAAAGGAGAAGTCCATGAAGTTGCTAAAGGGCAGAACACAGATCTTTGAAACAGCTGAAGAAAGAGCACTGTACTGGTCACAGTGGTTCCACACCTTGAGAAACTGCATATGTACCCTCTAAGTGAGAGGACAGACTTTGGTCCAGGGACAGACCACTCTCTCCATCTGGAGAAAACAGAGAGCCAGTAAGGACAGTAAGACTCGGATCTGCTCCCCGGGGTGCCAGCAGGAGGAAGAGGCTGTAGGAGCAGCTGGAGGAACTGCAGGCAGGATAAATTCATTCAAAATAAGGAAAAGGGAAGAAGAGTTAATATTTTACTTTAAGCTCTCTATCCCCCCCCCTTTTTTATTATTATTTTTTTATCACCATGCTAATTTGCATCTAATTCTGCAGCCTCCTCCCCACTTCTACAGATGTGCTGACTGCTATCAGCTGGACATATCAAGAGCAGGATCTTCTCAAATGGTGCCAGTGGGTGCTATTTTATTGCAATGCGTTTGCCAAGTGCAAAATAGCAAGAACAACCCTGATTTTGCGAAATGGGGAAGAAAAAGTGGGTCAAGCTTGAGTGTACTCACTGCTGATTTGCTGAATTGCTAAGCACCTGAAGCTAGTGTGCCGCAGCAGCACTTGCAATCGCTCGCTCGTTAAGGTTCTTCTTGTCTTATTAAATCAAGTCAATACTTGCTCAATGATCAGAATCTCTCTCAGCTTTGGTCTTGTGTTGGAGCTCAGGGGAGGAGACTTGCATGCAGGGTTCACTGTTCTTCTTATAAGAACGAATAAAACAGTATAAAAATGGAAGTATGAGCAGCCTGTCTTGCCTGGGGATATTATTGAAACCTGGTTACATGTAGATTCATCCTCATTTGGAGATGGCAACTCCCAATCTGAAGTCACCTGTAGCAGATGGAGGAGTTCCTTGGGTGTATCAGGTACTTCATTTAGCTTTGGGCAGATACCAAGAAAAATTACAGGTTAGTTAGCTAGTTCAAAAGGGAAAAAAAATGCATTGCAATTAGAGAGCCTGTTATAAGCAGGAGATTAATTCCTGCCAAACTACATTCTGGGATGCTGGGATCTGTTCTCAGTGCCATCAGATGACACGCAGGAGGAGATGCAGTGAGTGCGAGGCTTTGATTTTGAAATTATATACATAAATACATATACACACATATCTTATTTGTTTTTATCTGGGGGAAGATTGCAATCAGTATTTAATCAAAGATAACATTTTCAAGGTGCAGAAGCAGCTCTGGTCTTCTTCAGATCATATGTTGAAGCGGGCTGTATATTCATAAATGTTGTTTTGTCACGAGCAAGGGTTTCAAATTGTGGCTATGGTTGAACTTTAAATCGTGTATCACATATTGCTCACAAAGTACAGAAGTACATGCTTGCTACCCTGAGAGTGTTAAGCATTTAACATAATTGTTCAACTTTTAGCATAATTTGGTACTATGTTAGTTGTGAAAAGCATTTCAGTTCTGTAACTAATGCTACAAACGGTCTGGAGGCAGCGCTAATGCTTTGGCCAGGAAAACCCTGGGCCAGTTTTGTGCCCTGTTTGAACATATTCAGCTCATAGGTTAACTAAAGCCATTTAGAAACACTTGGTAAGCATGCAGACCTCAAAGCCCATGTGGCAACACTGACTGGAGCAACCAGAACTCAGGAATTTACACAATCCCTGCAGTTAGTTTACAAACTGGTGGATGTGCAGCCTAACTGGCTGGTTTATCTTCCTTTGCTCAGATTAACTCTTTCCCATCAAAGTTTCTGCCCCTGTGCTGTGAGTGGCAGGAGATGCTTTGGGAGTGCATGGGCATGGAAAGGAGGGGATTCTTGCAGTAATTTTATTCCTGAGAAAACAGTACTAGATTTCGTTACACAAGTCAATGAACTGAGATTTTTTAAAAAAAACAACAGATTTGGTGCTTAATGGAATTAAATCCAGCGGGTGGCCGGTCACAAGGGGTTCCTCAGGGCTCAGTACTGGGGCTACTTCTGTTTAATGTCTTTATTGATGATGTTGATAGGGATATAGAGAGCACCATCAGTGAGTTTGCAGATGACACCAAGTGAGGTGGGAGTGCTCATTTCCATGAGGACAGGGAAGCTCTGCAGATGGACTTGGATAGACTGGATCCATGGGGCAATGTTAATGGCATGGGCTTCAACGAGGCCAAGTGCCAGGTCCTGCCCTTGGGCCATGCCAACCCCATGGATGGCTACAGGCTTGGGGCAGTGTGGCTGGAGCTGCCTGGCAGAAAAGGACCTGGGGGGGCTGGTTCATAAGTGGCTGAACATGAGCCAGCAGTGTGCCCAGGTGGCCAAGAAGGCCAAGGGCATCCTGGCTTGTATTAGAAATGGTGTGACCAGCAGAAGTAGGGAGGTGATTGTCCCCCTGTACTCAGCACTGGGGAGGCCACACCTTGAGTCTGGTGTCCAGTTCTGGGCACCTCAGCACAAGAGAGATCTGGAGGGGCTGGAGCGAGTGCAGAGGAGGGACACGGAGCTGGTGAGAGGCCTCAAGAATAAGGCTTAAGAGGATCGATTGAGGGAGCTGGGACTGTTTAGTTTGAGGAAGAGGAGTCTGAGGGGAGACCTCATCACTCTCTACAACTGCTTGAAAGGGCATTGTAGAGAGGTTGTTGCTGGTCTCTTCTCACGGGCAATCAGCGATAGAGCAAGAGGGAATGGCTTCAAGCTGCAGCAGGGTAGGGTTAGGCTGGACATTAGGGAAGAATTCTTCCCAGCAAGAGTGGTCGGAGCCTGGAATGGGCTGCCCAGGGAAGGGGTAGAGTCCCCATCCCTGACTGTGTTTCAGAGTGGATGAGATGTGGTGTTGAGGGATCTGTTGTAGGGGAGAACTTGCAGAGCAGGGCAGATGGTTGGAGTCAATGATGCCAAGGGTCTCTTCCAACCTGAATGAATGATTCTATTTGAAGATTTGATGACCATTCCTTTCTCCTAATGTAACTGAAAGAACCTGTATCTGAAAGACTAGTAAAAATGCTCCAGTGAATGATAAGCTACTTCACTGTTACCAAATAATTGTTTGTAGATTTACACAAGATTCAATTCTTTAAGGGTAGCTTTGTGTATGTGAGGGAATGAATCGCCAGGCTATCAATTATAAATCTTTCTCTGAGCACGCTCTAGTAGGCAGATCTCTGAGATCACATTAGAGCAGTTAAAGGTATCCTGCCCAAATGTTGTTTCTCAGGTTGCTGCTACTTTCTACTGTACAGAAGGAAATAGCAGCCAAGGGATATTAGAGTAACTGAACCAGATGTGACTTGAACATCTATTGTAGAAAGTGGCTGCAACGTACAGGAACCGTTTCCTCTGGCTACGAGAGCGAGGGATGTTAATAGCTACCCTGCTGCAGATAGGCAGCCCTCGATTTCAAAACCAAGTTTATAGTATCTTGCTGATTAGTGACTTATGCACTCTCCAGAATGGAGCTGTAAGATCAAGCTTAGCGTAGTGCTGGGGCAAACAACCCAAAACCTGGTTCGATTCCATCCAACCCACACCCCCTGCCAGCTTCCCACTGGATGGAATTGCTCTCTCCAACGGCGCGAGCGAATGCCTCCCACAAAGGGTTTTCTGAATCTCTCTTTCACAGGCTTTGTGCTTGGATCCCTTCACATATGGCCAGAAGCTCACGGTCCTTGCCTCAACATCTCAAACCACAACGTGAAGTGCTCTGGCTGGCTACCTTTTTCTGCTTCTTCCTTTGACCTGATTCTCCTTACAGACACAAAGCTGACAGAATGCTCTGACAGCCTAAGCTCCTTCAGGGGTATGCAAGCAATTAACATTGTTTAAAGAACTGATGAATCTGTGAATTTCTAACTCAGAGGAGCACATGCTACTTCTGGTCAAAGTTTATTTGCTAACAAAGGCTTGTGGAAATTACTATTTCACCCAAGAATTACACAAATTCTTGAGTTTGGGCTAATGAAAAACTGTTACATAAACTTAAGCCCAGTTTTACACATCCAGGTCTTCATCAGAAACCTGTGCAAGAATCTTTATAGAGTTGTCCATGTTCAAATTTGACTCTTGTACCACTTTTCTCAAGCCTACAGAGATGCCATGGTACTTAATAAGGACTTATTTCTTTCGTTTGCAATGATCCTGATCAGAATATTACTGACTAAAGCATTTATTTATGGGCAGAGGTACTAGGGATGAACCACAGAGTCAGTGGGACCATCAGTCTTTGATGCTGAGTTCGGAATGAATGCTCTGTGCCTGAAGTACCAGTGTAGCCTTCAGACTCACCCTGCTTACCCAGTGTTTGCCTCCTGTCCCATTTCCTACACCCACCACGCCTTTATATTATTAGCTATCAATTTATAGCAAAAAATTGTACTATTGTACTAAAATCTTGTACTATTGCACCCTGCCCCTTGGATTATGCCAAACTGCACCAAGTCCTACCTTTCTGTATCCTCAATCTCCAGCCATGAGTTGAAGCACACTCAATAGAGACATTTTGTCTTTAAAAGACAGTTTGATTTGTGGGGGGTTGTTTTATTTTTTTTTCCTCCTGGTTTCAATTACACACTGAATCCTGGGATTATAAAAAGATATATGATCTCATTGCTTAAGTGTCTCCAACCACCAGTGGATTAAAACTGTTCTTCTTATTCAACAAGCAAAATGCAGGATTTTGCAGCTCTTTGCAACACAGTTGCAGGAATCTTAATGCAGTGTCAGTAGCTTTTACATCCATGTCCTGCTGTTTTTTAAAAAGGCCAGGTGGGGGGGAAATAAAAACCCCAACTCCATCCTGGCTATGTTAACAGAGCTTTGGTGGTTCCTCTTCTCTACCCTAATAAGAGATTATTCAAGTCTGTCTTTCCACTAGAGGAAGGAAAAATTATTGAGAAAGTGGGTATTTACAGTCATGCTTGTCTTGCTTCCAGTAACTTTTGTGCACACAGTGCCCAGAGGCTATCCCAGAAAAATGAATTTCAGGAATCTTAGTGCCAGCAGAGATTGAAATACGCAGTAAATACGGTCAGCAGTAACTTCTTGAATAGCTCCCATACCATAAACCTCAAACATCTTCACATGTTGCACCGGAGTTACCTCCCAGGGGTGCATCAACACCCCGGGAAGGCCATGTCAGAGGGCTGGTAGCTGTATCATTCCTTATTACATGTCTAATGGTCAGTCAAACTGACTGGAGTCATCTCAAGCATAAATACTTAGAGCAGCCCCCACGGAACGTGTATATGTTACAGCTGCTTTCTAAGTTGACACCCATAAGAGCTTACCTTTGCTGTTATTTTCACTTGTTCTGCCCATACTCAAAGTGGCATGGACAGATTGTGAGAGCACCTTCTCTTGTGATGCACCTTCTCCTCTGTTCTGTGAGCACTCGAATGAAACAAGACTTAGGATCTGCCCGGTTTGAAGTGAGCGCAAAGATAATTCGAAACATTCAGATTCTCTTGTGTTCATATAATTTAACTGCTCAGTCCCATAAATTATCCCTGGATGGGCCTTAAGATTCTGCCCCAGTGGAATTTTTTGGGGTCAAATCAAAAGTTAAGAATGAAATGCAGCTTCCAATCAAGCTGTAGTGTTCAACGCTGGCAAATGCAACGTTTCTTTCAAGAAAAGAGAAAAAAGGCAATTGTCCATATAAATTGTAATTGCTTTCTAACAGGAAGCTGAAGATGTTTCATCTGTTTCAGAAGAAGCAGAAATTAGTCACACACAGATCAAAATCTATTCATATTCAAAGATTACTCATCTATAAATTGCAGCTGCTTTGAGATGCAGCGCTAGATTACTCACTGTACCCTGAAAATAACTGCAAAGCAGCAGAGAATGCTTATGCATATTTCTTTCAAGTTCATTGCTTATGCAAAAATGCATCTGTTGGATGACACTGATGGAGCTCCTGACTTTCAAATATTCCCTTGTCCTACAGAGTGATTGCTCAAAATGTATCTGTTCAGAAAGAGAACTCATCAAGAACCTTTCAACAAAATGCTTTTTCGTTGGAAAATGACATTCAAAGCCAAAAGTTTTGCATGGATATGAATTTATTTTGGTGACATTTTTGTCAGGAAAGGTTTCAGTGTTCCAAGACAAAGTTTCTGGTTTATATGAGAGACACCCCTTCATTCCAAGTTATCAAACAATGTAGGCCAACTGCTTGGAACACAGTAAGATCCAGGATTTTGCTCCTATTCATGTGTATTTATACAAAGTAAATGGGTTCCATCAGGAGAGACTGAAAGGCCTACTGAAACCCAGCCACCAGAGTTGGGTTTGGGTACCCAACTTGGTCATGGCAGAACCCGAGGACCTTGCATATAGCTAAGAGACTTTACCCCTAATGGTTGTTCTGTGGTATTGAAAAGCTTCAAAAATGATCTTGCCTTTACCCTCTAAAACTTCCTAGGGGGCTCTTCCCACAACAATTCCATCCTGTGATTAGGTAACTTCTAATCCAGCAAGAATTGTTTTGCAGTTTCCAAATACTGAAGCCAGGAAACAGGAGATGTGCAATCAGTACAGTTTAAATAAGCTGGGATTCTGCCCTTCAGATAAAAGTAGTCAAAAAAGTAAAACCTGAAGAGAGCTAATATACATATATGTAGTTCTTGCACCTTAAATAGGTTTATGTAGTTGAATTATTCAGTAAGCTTAAATTAATTTATTTAAGCTTAAATTAGTTTAAACTAACTTTCTTTAAAGCAGAAGGATCCTACTTGAGCCTTCATACACAGCACCACAGCAATCCTAATCTTTCAATGGTCTGCAACTGACTCTTTCTCCCCGAGCACCACTACCAAGTAGAATCTGAAAGCCTGGATTTCTCCCCCTCCGGTGTGCTTTGGGATGGGAAAACAAAGGAATCATTAATTTTCTCTTTTCCCCTAGAGGTCTATCCAGTCTTGGAGACATCACTAAAAAGGAGAGATTAAACTTTTTTTTTGGGGGGGGGAGGGTGGGATGGAAGGGAAAGAAGAAAACCCAACATATATATATCTTATGGCTGAGTTCTATGTCTCTGACTTCCTGCCACTTTCTGCATTTCAATTACTCAACCTTCAGCCAGCACTAGTGATGCACAGGCTCTCTTGTTGAATAACTGGAGAATATTTTAAACTACAAATGTGGTGCTGGAATTGCAGAATTTAACCTCAAAAGAGCACAGGCTGGATACCAAAATATCCTGTAGAAGAAAACCTCCACAACAGCAGCAAGAAAAGCACATGGAGTGTGTGCATTTGTTTGGTCATCCCGAGCGCTCTGAACTTGGGTCTGTAACATTGCCAGTTCTACTAAATGCATAGAATGCAATTTGCTTTTGGGGTACAGGAACTTTTGAAACTGCCTGGTAATAAAGGCTTCCAGTGACGCCCCACATTCTGTTCCACCATCCTATCTGCTTATGTCGGTTAGTGATCCACCTAAGGACAACTTCCATCAGCAATGCTGGCAGGCAACTTGTTTAATCATGGGTTTGATGCCCTTAATTTACATCTCTGTTTTGTGAGGGTTGCTGTGTGCACCTGCTTCTACCACAGTCCTGAGATGGCTTCTGGACTGGAGATCTCCAGTCAAACAGAGGAAGCCCCAAGTGTTCTTCAGTCCACCTCCACATGGAGAGGAAGAGCAAAGGAATGGTAGGGAGACGGGATGAGGGCTGGCCTGGACTTCTGGACACTCTCTGCTTCTTTTCTTCCTATGAGTGCCACAGTAATGATTCCACTTCAGCTGAAAAAAAAAAAAGGAAAAATCATGTTGGGTACTGCAGGAGAGAGAGAAAGGCCCATCAGCCTTGTGAAGTAATGACCTAGATGCTTTGCCCCAAGAGATTGGAGCAGCAGATAGTCCAAAGCAATTTCCACAGACAGGGTTGAAAAAGATGCAGGAGCTGGAGCTGCTGGATTTCCAAAAGCCTGGCTGGATCATGGGACGGGATCATTTTACTTCTGGCAGTGTCAGGTGAAGTAAAAACACTGTACTCTGAGTTCAAAGGGACTGGTCAGGGTCTACAGTCTGTTCCTCAAGCCAGCCCAAGATTGTATCAGGGATGAGCCATGCCACTAACGATATGGGGAAGAACTTCCCGTCGCAGGATGAAACGCTGAGTTGTTGTTACACAACTGGCTTCAGGAGATCAGATGCAAACAAGAACTTGTACGTGGCCAGAGAATTCAAGATAAGTTGTTGCCACATATCTTTTTATTTTAAACTTCCCACTGAAAGTCTGCCATACATTTTCAAAAAAGATTAGTAAGCTGTTTGTACCTGCTGCTCTCCAGAACTGCTGGCATGTTTTATCTCAACAGTGGTTAATTGTCCTCTTCATGAAGGATTAGATGAGTCAAAGTAAGAGAAAACTGCATGTCCCAAGACGGTTTGGGAACAAAGTGGTAATCAGCTTTATTCTTTAAGGAACTTGCTCTTTGTGATGGTGTTTGTGTTTCATACTTCTCAGACACAATTTTGGACCAATTAGCCTCTATAAAATAATGCCAGAGGGACAGTTAAGGACCTTTGCAACTACTGCAGCATGAGCCAAATGTTCATTTTCCTCCTCCTTTCACAGGCCATGAGGAAAGCAGGGCTGCTAACCAGAAAAAGGCAATATTCATCATGTGAAAAAACTCTGCCTTTAGATTCTGTTTGGGTTTTGGACAGCAAAAGCAGACTGTTCATGCTGCAAGTGTGTTAGTGAAACTCTCCCTAGGTAGATGTATATACAAGACTTTACAGATGTCTGCAACAAATGTACAAATGCTATGGGGGATAAGAACACCAAAAAAACCTCCAAGCCCCTCAACTTAAATCAGAACCCAGTTCTCCCAGTGGAAAAGGATATGCATGTATATGCTTTTGGGCAGCATGCCCTTCTACGATCAGCTCCTCTACTGGTTACTGAGACCTTTTTTCCCCCTTTGTCCCCTGTGCCCCACAGCAAAGAAGGGAGGCAGACGCCTCGGATAAAAAGCAGCACGTTATTTGCAGGTGGGGCCTCCTCTTACATGTGTGAAGCTCACTGTGCGTGGACACCTCCATCTGCTTGGCCCATGACCCTCAGTGAGGTTTACTGACCATACTTGCTTCCAAGTATGCTTTGCCTCTTGTCCACCAGAAGTGGAATAACACTGATGTAGCTGAGTTATGGCTGAAGTGGGAACTTTACACAGTAAATAGTTCTATTTTCTATTCTAGTATGCTCTTATTGTTCAAAGTCTTAAGAGAGTTTTTTGTTGTTGTCTTCCCATGCCTCAATCTTCATGAATACCATTTGTTGGTTTGGGTTTTAGGTGCTTTTTCTCTTATTTGGAGCTTTCCAGTGTTAGCAAGCATTGGAGAGACTCCTTGGCTGATATTCCAGTTATGTCCAATGCCAGCAGGAACTCTGGCTTATGAATGCAATATGACTCTCATATAACCAACCGTTGGTGCCTCACAAGCGTTTGAAAGTGTTAGAAGAACGGGGAAGCATGACTATCTCAATTCCAAGGACAGAAAATTGAGGCTATGGACTCCTACTGGATAAAACATTTTCCAAACACGCTCCAAAATATTAGACCCAAGTCTCATTACAGTAATATCCAGGAGTCTTCTGATGTTTCTCTTATCTTTTGTGTCATCCTAAGTAAGAACAAAGAGCAAGACTGAAAATTGGAGGCTAAAACTGTCTCTAAGGTCTCACAGAGACAATCTCTGAGACTGCCTTTGCAGCGTGACCTACCTTCCAGAGGCTTCAAACCTCTTGGTACTGCCTGTTCTGGTAAACAGGCAGAAGTCAGCAGCCTGCAGAAGGACAGTAGGTATAGCTGCTCCGGAGGTGGCTCTTTCAGAGCCCTTTAGACAAAGCCAAAGTACATGGACATGTATGAAACTCACAGGGGAGCTGATGATTTCACCTGAGTCTTTCCAGTTCAGCGTCGCCAAGTACAGGACCTCCCAAATTCCCATGAATCTGGTGAGGACTGGTATCAGTCTTGTGAGGATATGGGAAGTTCCAGCCCCATTGTGGATTTCTGCTCTCCACAGGGCAGAACCCTTCTGAAAAGCTGCTTTCCTTCTTTCTGGAAGCAGTGGCAACAGTAAGGCTAGGACAGGAAGCAGAACTAACCCCCTGTTAGAGCCAAGAGTAGCGTGGGGGTGTGTGAAAGAGCTCCTCAATTCGAGAGAACTTGAGAATGGTGGTACTAAAGAACTCCCCCTGAGGGACAGATCACATCCTTAAACAGGGTATCTTTTTAAATTCTTTTTTTCTTTGGGTGTAATCTCCCAGTTTTGATTCAATGATGTTGAAGCTGCCCAGGTGTGGCTATCAATGGCTATTCCCTGCTACTGCTTTGCTACTTCACAATTTTTGCCAACCGATACACTTTCACTAGGAAAGCCATCTGGGCTTTCTTAGAATCATAGAATCATAGAATCATGTAGGTTGGAAGAGACCCCTGGGATCATCAAGTCCAACCATCGGCCCTACTCTACAAGTTCTCCCCTACACCAGATCCCTCAACACCACATCTAATCTACTCTGAAACACAGTCAGGGATGGGGACTCTTGAAGCTCTCTCTCATGTTAACTTCAGTGTTGGAGCCAGTAAAGCATTTAACATCTGCCTAAGCATCTTTCAATGACTCGCCTAAGTGACTTGACTAAGTAGTTTATGGTAAAGCCCTTCACTGCTTTAAATCCGATGCCTTTGTAGTTGTTGCTCATTATAATCCAAAATTTGTTATGATATTGTATGTATTTTTATTGTGCATTCTATCTTAAAACCACATTATTTCCTTACTAACACCTAGCTCTATTAAGAGAATTATATGGTATATAAAGCATCACACTTGAATATTCAAATACTCTGGAAGAAAAGAAAATTGGAGTTACTGGAGGTGGATAATAAGAGTAACTTCAACAACCAGGAGCTGTGACAAGCTCCAAAGCCGAGTTTGTTGCCGACCTCATCAATGGTGTTATGATGTAGAAAGATAAGACAACACAGAATCTATTTATGGGCTAATTTAAATCCAAGACCAGGTCTAATAGATAGACATGGCAAGTGATGGTCAGCTCCTAGCAGGGCCACTTTTTTATTTCATTTTTTTTTTCTTCAAGGAGATTCTAAAGATTTATTTTTTTTTCCCCTTTTCTGGCCATATTCCATGCTGGAAGGAGCAATGCTCTGCTCCTCTCATGTGGTTTGAAATACCCAGCCACCGGGCCAATGATCTCATGCACCAGGGCCTGTGGAATGCTGCTCTTTGCTTGCATTTATTAGTGTATTAGCACACTGCACACAGCTATTCATTTTCCCTGACCATCCCCAGCTCAGCGCTGCGGTGTGCATTTTCCAATATATTCAAATGGAAATCTTGAAGGTTGTTTGATTATAGGTTGGGAAATGTCCTATTGGAGAGCAGCGTAGGGGAAAGGGACCTGGAGATCCTGGTGGGCAGCAGGATGCCCATGAGCCAGCACTGTGCCCTCATGGCCAAGAAGGCCAATGGCATC
>VZTM01042030.1:37955-53355 GCA_013400555.1 Jacana jacana | reverse complement strand
GTGACCTGCTCTGGGTGTTCCTGCTCCAGCAGGGGATTGGACTGGATGAGCTTTCAATGTCCCTTCCAATCCCTGAGATTCTGTGATTATTTTTTTTTCCCCTTTTTCTGGCTTCCTTAGAAATGTTTATGGATAACATTTTTAGTCAAGATCTCTTCAAAATACCTCAGACTCCGGAAAATCTTTTCCTGGAGTGTATTACTACAGGAATGGGAGTACAGGCTGGCAAAACCTCAATGCAATCCACCGCCCTCCGCTGCATCCCACGTTTCCTGGGTGCATTCATTTACAAGAACATATGGCAGAAAAGCAGGAGAGCAAAAATCCTCCGTGTCTGAGAAATCATGAACCTCCTTTGTGAGGATGGACCCTCGTAACGGGGTTGCTTAACACTCCCATCTCTAGCTCTGTCCTCGCACAGGAGAAATTAGGTGGGTGTATAATGATGCATTTAATACAGAGTAACTTTGCCAGGAATAAAGATCTTATCCAGTACTTCTGTGCAGGGCTTTGCACTGTTATGCCAAAGCTAATGTCAGATTTTTCTACCATGGGATACGGATGTAAACATCAACCACGTACAGGTGAACGCTGGTTTTGACCTGATGCAGTGCACTAGGGCTGACCTTTTGGTTGGTTTGTGTTTTTCCTAGATATTGGTTTTTTTTCCCAGCTTAAAAAAAGCAAGGATTTCTTCCATGTTCACATTACATCACTCCATGTGACTCCTCCTGTGGCTATTTTTGTAGCCTGTGGTCATATCGTTTAGTTCCTAGAATCAGGGTGATAATTTTTACCACTGAACATCTATTAAGTTAGTAAGCTGCTGTATTTTTATGGCTGCAGAATTCCTCCTTTTACTTCTCTTTTCAGCCTGGCTTTCCTGTAAACTGTCTGTTTACTCTGTTGGGTGGAGTCTGCTATACTTTCCAGAATACCTGCATGGGAAAATATTTCTCTTTCTTCTCCCCACCCTCATTATTTTTTTTCCCCTCTGGTTTCTGTGTGCTGGAGAAACAACTGTGTGTTCATCCTACCTAATTAAACAAAGGTCAAGCAAGGTGAAACATGCACTGCCCAGAATTTTGTGAGGATTTTGGAAGGAACAAGAGCATCCCTATATTTAAACTGTAATTTTTCTATAAATCTTAGGCTGTCCTTGATGAGCAGATCAGGATGCTGACACCAATGAAGCATTTGGAGAATAGAACTGAGTCTAAATCTTGCATCCTGAATCCTGATTTATGCACATGATTTAAACTTGGACATAGAATCATAGAATCATTTAGGTTGGAAGAGACCCTTGGGATCATCAAGTCCAACCATCAGCCCTACTCTACAAGTTCTCCCCTACACCAGATCCCTCAACACCACATCTAATCTACTCTGAAACACAGTCAGGGATGGGGACTAGATTACTTATTCTGCCTGGACAAACTCAGACTAGTCAGAACCCTGCACTTCAGGAGCCGTTTGGACACAGAAAATCTGCCCATTGGGTATTTCAGTAATTGGACTGAGAGGGAAGCAATTCCATTCAGGAGGGAAATCCAGGAGCAAAATCAGATCAGCAAATATCAGAATATAGGAAAGGGATGAAAATGTCTTGAAATCACTTAACTGAGATGCTGTCACTTAAAAGTGACAAACTATGATAATATTTTTATAAGATTGGCTGCATTTTGTATAAAAATTGTTGTAAAGAAATTCATTTCAAAACAACTGTGTATATGCCTTTCTGGTGGGAATTTGCTGTGTAATTCTACCATACTTCACGTACTTGCTACGTACAGTAAAACATTAAGATCTGCATTTTAGCCTTTTTAGAGATGTGTGTAAGTAGAAATCTTTTAATTCAGTTCACAGACACTGTCTCTAAATGGTAGTCAAATTGTGTGAAGTCCCATTAGAGGACTGGAAGGCACTTGCTTTGTAAATCAGTTCTAGAACTGCCCAGGGGTACCCAGTTGTCAATCTGTCTGGACTGAGAGAATCCAAACCCACAGGCTGATGCGTAAGAATATTTCAATATTGTTCAATGTACGTGGCCATAAGTGTTTCCCAGTTGGACACTGAAACAAAGGGTTGCCTTTGCCTCCCAACTTTGTTGCCCATCTCCCTCATTAATTCACTATGTGCCCTCACACAAATCGATCTCTTTTTTCATGTTAAACTAACAGCTAAAGGGATAAAATGCTCGCAGGTGGTGTAGAGTTTAAAGATGCTACTCTAAAGACTCAACATAATCTACTGACATTAATTAAAAAAAACCAAACCAAGACAACAACAACAACAACCAGCTGAAAGGATATTTCCCTCCAAACTTAAGGAGGATAAACTGCAGAAGTTTTTTTTTCCAAATGAGAAGTTAAAAGCGCTCGGCTCTGCTATTTTTAAATATAAAACAAGGTGAATGCAAAACCCAAAAGGCAACTTACAGAAAGCATCAAACTACAAAAGACTTTCAAATGCACAGAAACAGGTAAGTGGCCACTAATTCAGGAAACCCGTCCATTGATTGCTCTGACATGGGAAGCTCTAACAGGGTAGGGGGGCAAAGCAACACTTTTTTGGTTTGTTTACAGCATTATCACTGGATTTGTTGTGGTTTGTGAAGTGCTGTGAGAACCTGGGGGAGGAAATGCCTACAAATACACACCAGAGTACCCAGTTTGCGTAATTATTATTCAAAACTATCTTTTTAGGCCCTGTGAGATGACTATATTGGCATGTGAGAGGTACTTGTCTTATAAAACTAACTTTAGCCTTCTCTGTCATCCTTTTATTTTCCCAGCTGAGGAGTCAGAATTGGTTAGTTGCTTAACACAGAGAAGCTGGTTTATATTTCTAAAAATCCCTGCTGCCTTTTTCTGTTCCTCATTTAACCTTCTTAAACATACATTCTGGGGCAGGAATGGATCTGGGTTCAAAATGTGAGTACAGCCTCGATTTCTACAATGCAAGAAGCACTCTCTTCTGGTTCGTTCTCAGCTCTCGTCCCAAATTCCTAGCATTGTTTCGCGTCTTAACCATCGCTGAGCACTGAGCTGGCATTTTTAGGCAGCTCTTCACAGTAAATCCCACATCTCTTTATCTGGTTGACAAGAGCTAAAGCAGAACCCCTTACTGTTTATGTATGATGTAGGCTGTCTTTTCCTAGACTGTTCCTTTGAATTCACTTGCACAAGATTTAATCTACTATTTCGTAATCCAATATTGTGCTTTTTCAATGTCTGTGTTTCAGTCTCAACTATCTTGAAAAACCGTGTTTCTCAGCAAACCTTCTTGCCTTCCTATTTACTCCTATCAATCATTTTGTGGAATCTTTTGGAGAAGCCATATGGGCTTTTTTCAAACCAGGCAGTACCTATAGCGTAAAAGGTAAATTAATTATAACCTATGTGGAATTTATGAACAGCAGACCAAACCTCCCTAATTTAGCAACTTCAGCTTTGATTGTACGTACTAATATTGCTGATTATGTCTGTGTGATAAACAGCCGAGTGAGAAGGTCTAGCCTTTGAGATACACTTTGCATATGCAAAACAGATCCTCTTTCTTGGGATCACAGAGTTTCTAACTACTCAGGCAGCAGTTTCACAAACCAAATAATTGGATCTGTGGACCACTGCCAGATGGGGAGATTCCAGTCTCTGCACACCTCACCCATGAGTTGAGCCTTTCTGCTCCTTCCCCGGCATCCATCAAGAAGTGCTGGGGCTGTGAGATCAGTCATGAAAACATCTGACTCGCCGTGCAGAGTCATGACTGCTAGATCCAGAGGGAGAGAGAAGGGGCAGGAACGTGCAGCTGGGGCTGAAAGGGCAAAAAGGGACTGTCTCCTTGGCAGAGTCTGTTCCATGTATTGAGAAATGGCACCTAAGCTCTAAGCAAAGCAGTGCTCCTACTTGTTATTTACAGAGGAGAAACATGAGGTGGAGAGAACTTAACCAAATCCACGCTCTTGCTCCATGTGACAGTCAGGAATGTAGCCCAAATGCTCCGCCGCAGCGTGAAGCTTTAACCCTAGACAAAAATCATTAACTGCTTGGCTGCATTATCAGACCTGTGACTGGCTTTGGGCACATCACTTGTGATCGTTAGGCAGGTCAGAATTCATACTGCTTATGGTGAAAGTGAAAGCTGGTATCAGGAAATTAAGCCCCAAAATGAAAAGTTCCCAATGAAATATAAAGTCTGACTCAGTTAAATCTGTCTGATAGTGTCTAATTCTACTAAGAATAACTTGTAAAACTTTTCTTAGCCTAGTTCTCTAACTTCCATGAATTGAAAAGTCCTCTGCAACCTCCTACTCATAAATAGGTAACTGGAGTTGGCGTTCTCAGTGGGAAAGCACACTGGGTGGCACACATCTAATGCAGTGCAGGTGAGGCAACAGCTTGGGAGCTGATGGCAGGAGTGAAGGCGGGGGAAGAGAGAAAGGTATGAAGGCAGATAGTGATGAAGGCTCCTCGATAACAGCAGCCTTTCTGCCGTTTGTTTACTGCTGTAATACCCATGGGCAATCAGAATAACAGGTTCGGGTTAAGCTTAAAAATAAAACAGTTCAGAGTGTTTGAAGATAGATGCTAACATAACTGAAAGCAACTGTACAGCGTGTCAACAGCTGCTCCAGTATGACACACTGACATTCATAATGGCTTTAATTTAGTCTGAAATGCTAACGAGGACCAAGGGTGTTCAGGCCATGTAGTAAATAGTTGTGGTAAGAATAGTATTTATAAGGCTTATTGCTTTGAAAGTTTCCTGCTGCATGAAGGTATTGTGAAAGAATAATTCCACATTCTCTCCCTCTATCAAAAATGCTGTCTTCAAACTATTAGTCTTCCTTCCCTTTGGATGAACAATGCAGTGCAGCTTTGCCTACCTAGCACTTTACACCTTTGTCAAGTCCTCTTTTATAAAGCATTATTGTCAGTATGTTCTTAGCTTGTTTTGAAAGAGTGCTCGGGTTTCTGACCCAGCAGAACAATTGAACCTAGCCAGGATTATCAAATTCTACAGTACTGGCTACTTCCAAGAGGCACTTTCTCACCAGGAACTTGAACTGCAAAGTAAAGGTAATTAGAACATCCTGGCTTTTTGCCAAATCCCAAGGCCGGCTTCCCCGGCAAGCATCATCTCAAACGTTTCGCCTATGTTGCTCTACAGCAGTTCCACTTTTCTCTAGGACAGGCTATTTTCCAGAAAGGGAGTCCTTACTTCTTGACTACTTTAATATGTATTGTTCCATATCACTGCGCAGCAGCAGCGTATTTTCTTGTAAATTCTTTCCATTGCTCACAAAGCCATACAAACATCTCAAAGCTTTCCTCAGAGGATTCTTAACTTCCTACAAAAACAAGGGACAAAAAGCTACCAGGAAAAGTAACCAGGAGATTTTTGAATCACTTGAGTCTATTTCCTATTCCTATGATCAACTAGGATTTTCCATGTGTTTAAATACTCAAGTAAATTACATGGCCTGCGTTAAACTAAGTAAGTCTATGATCTATTATTTTGTATGAACTGTATTGTGTCAAATATGAGAATAGATCCTATTTCCTACCCGTACTCAAAGACTTGCTGGGATTGCTACAGAAATGGAAATTCTTCTGGAATTCCTCTGGCTTATCTTTTGGTCACTTAGGCATGAGATTTCACTGGGTTCTTCAAATGTACAAACTAACTGCCATCTCTCGCTCCTTTTGATAACTGAAAGCTTCTTACATCCCAAGTTTTAAATACAAAAGTACTAGCTCACACATGTGCACAGTCCCTCAATGCCTTTAACTTAGTTTACTGTAGTAACACCCACTACTCTCCTCCAGCTACCAGAAGCATNACCCCAACTCCCTCAATCGATCCTCATAAGCCTTGTTCTCCAGGCCTCTCACCAGCTCCGTGTCCCTCCTCTGCACTCGCTCCAGCACCTCGATATCTCTCTTGTGCTGAGGTGCCCAGAACTGGACACAAGACTCAAGGTGTGGCCTCACCAGTGCTGAGTACAGGGGGACAATCACCAAAATATAAAGCATATTATCAGATTCCACCACTTTGAATATTGCAAGGGCAAACTGTTGGTAGTGTGTGACACTAAAGCTTTGCACTGATAATGTTTCAATGCTCTAGACTGCTCCAAGGTGTGTTCAAATGAAAACATAATCGTGCTAAGGCTCGGCACGTACCGTTAGGTATTTGTGCCTGTAAAAGTACTGGCCCACCTTGGAGAGAGTCCAGAAGCAAAGCAGAGTGCCAGGTGCACCTGGAAGAGAGGGGTTTTTTCTTTCTAATAGTGAATTTACTAATAGAGGGCTCACTGAATTTAGTAAATTCTGTCTTCTGATACTCGCAGGTAACATGTGTGTTGGTGTGTTTTGGTTTTGGTGATTTTTTTAATCCTTGTGTTCTAAAGCTGTGTTTAGTTTGCTTTTGGTTTTTCATTGTGTGGTTTGGGTTTTTTGTTGTTGGGTTTGTGGGGTTTTTTTACACCACCCCTCCCTTCTCAAAATCCTATGCTAAATCTCACCTTCATACATCTCTTCAAGCTACACAAAGATGGGTAGGAAAGCATAATAGCAGAGGTTACAGGGTGAAGTGTAGTAAGTATATGTAAAGTTATAAAACTAAACAATCTCAGTAAAATGCTTATTATTATAGCACTAAAAATCTGAGGTTAGACCTTTGCTTCAGTGAAAATAGCCTAAACTTCCCTAGATACAAGCAAACCAGGTGGGAAATATATGTATTATGATAAATTAAATATATAAATTAGTAAGCTATCCCATATTTCAAATATTCTGGGAACTTTGTTATAAAATGTGCAATATTTCAGACTAACTGTAGTTAACTCCATGTCATCAAATGCTGAAGCAGCCTAGGGGGGGGAAAAAGGCAAATAATTTTGCTTGCATTCTTGTCAGCTAAGAGCATGAGCCCACTTGAAAACGTGATAAATCAAAACCGATTACTTGGGGAAATAACATTTTTGCTTTGTACTGAATGTGTCACCCAAATGTTTAGTTAAAATAGCTCATTTTGAAGTCTGTGATCCTTAAAGCTACAAAAAGTCAGGTTGTTTACCCAGAGAGGGCTGGCTTAAAGCTTTTGAAAGCTGCAGGAACCAACGTAAGACACCTTCAGACATAGTTTCTTATTCACTCCAAAGAGAAGGAAAAAATATACTGTAGCTTGTTTGTTGTTTGTTTTGTGGGGTTTTTTTAAAGACAGTCTTAAAAGAAATGTATCAGCCAAGTATGTCCCAGGGTATGTCTCAGCAATTGATTGTCCTCAGATGGCAATAATGCTTTTGAGTTTCACCCTACTCGCCTCAGGAAAGATCTAACATTACTTCAATCAGGGAACTATCATAAGGCCCCACTGAGCCTATAGCACTGAAAGTAATAGCATGGCACATATCTGAAAGAATTAAAATAGTGGTAGGTTGAAGTCATCAGCCCACAGGTTGGAGTTGTAAGTAAATGGGTATTATATACCAGCAATAAGAATTTGCTATTCCTTTCCCGCTGCCAACTTTATTTATAATTAGGGGGAAAAATAATCCCCTTTTTTTCATTTCCTGTCTGTAGGTTAGTATGTGAACACAGAACCAGGATATTCCAACTCACAAAGATGTCAGCAGCACTTACTGTATGAAAAATAGGGCTTTTAGTCACCCCCCAAAAGATTTTGGCAGTTTCTTTTATTTGGGCTCACTGTCTATTAAACCGGTGTCTCAGCAGTAATGCTTTAGCCGTTCCTGAAGCTGTTATGTCACTGCTCTCTTTCAGTGAAATGCAGAAGAGAGGCTTACATAATTTGTTGCCAATAGAAAGCTTCTGTCTCCACCAGAAATAAGTCTGAAGTTAAGGAACGTCTGCATAAATGAATGTGAATACACCTGAGTACTAGATAAACATCTTGAAAGTATTAAAAAATACTCAGGTACAACCAGACATGTCGATACTTATTTCTCTGCAATTGCTGAAAGATTTAACAAATCTACTAACACAGCATACTAGAGTTTTGCAGTGAGGCATAGCTATAGACTTGTATGTTTGCATTCCTTTGACCTGATGTCTTTGCTAATTACTGTTCAAGTAATTTAGTTGTTTTGCTCATAGCATTGTTTTGGGTTTTTAATTTCTTGCAAAGAAAAAAAATGTAAAAAGGTCTAAAAAAAAAAGAGACTAAACCGACCACCTTCTTGTATGAGAAGCTTTAAACAGAATTAAATTGACTTTTCCACTGGAGGAAAAACACATCCTGCTGCGTATCATCAGTTCAATCACCACAGTGCAATCTAAGAGAAACGAACTTGCAACAATAAAAAAGCCTTAACATGTTACAAACATCTGACAAAAGCATCCCCCACCTTTATAACCGGAGGCTGAACTAGCCATATACACATGCAACTATTATTTTTAAAAATAGCATACCTACAGTGGAGTACCATCCTACAGAGCTTCACGTGCTGGGATCTACTGATGCGTCTGCCCGCTGACAAGAAGGATGCCGATGCCTGTTACAGAGACAGGGTCCATTAGCACATCCTGAGATTCTCCCCAGTGCACCTCAGTCTAGCTCTGAAATACCACACACCAGCATACTTTACACAGATATATTACCAATTTTTACAGCTACCAAGCTTAATCAGCTTAATAACAGAAGTCCTTCCCTGTTGTCATGCTTTAATTAGTATGGTGTTTCTGAAGGGTTGAGCTTACGATGTCACTTGTACTTGCACCCTTCCAAGCACGGTGTGCTCTGTGTGACACTGAGGGACCACCGTATCAAAGGCAGCTAAAGCACGGGTATTTTGCCAAACCTAATGTACGCCTTTGATCACCTATCTCTGTTTATCTGAGTGTCTGAGATGAACTTGAAAGGCAATGGATAAATAGGCTTGTGCTGAACGCCAAATACTTCTCCTTTGCTTCCTCTGCATAGCTTTTTATAACAGGACCCTGTAAGTGAGAGTTCCGTTTCTCTTAGCACATCAGTGTATGTACATGGCTAAAACGGACTTTTAATTTGTCTTCTTCTCAGAAACATTGAACCTTCTGAATGATGCCAGGAATTTATAACCTTACACCTAAATCCTATACCTATATAACCTTATACCTAATCAGTCTGGCCTTGCTGGGGAGCAGCTTGGATAACTATGCTGGCTAGACTGCTTTGGGTTCCCTTGTCTCTTAGAATCCACCTTTGATAAAAGCCAACTTTGACATCAAAAAAGACCATAAATGAGTGTTTCTGTACACTCTATACAGATACACGACAACAAGAAGAGGTTTCTTGACAGAAATATTGAGAGAAAAAAAATAAAGACTTTTTCTAAGGAAGAATCACAACAGGATTTATAAAAGAGAAAGTATCTTTTTTTGTTTTGCTGCCCATCATCCCTCCCTGTTTTGAGTATCTATATATATGCACACTCAGATACACTCAGGTACACATGTATGTACACACCTTTCTATTTTACTCCACTGCCACTGATTCAATACTTGTGATTCTTCATCAAAAACTGAAATTTTGCTGTCAACCAAATGTAACTTTATCACAATCAATAACTTCCAGAGAAACTAAAGATTGCATGCAGTTCAGTCACCACACACGCAGAGGAAGAACAACGCACAGTTTGAGATGACGCCAGATCAGATGACCAGGTTCTCTGTGCAGCTCTCTATCAGGTGCAATAAACAAATAAAATAAAATCTTCTGCAGCTGAGCCATTATATATTCAGGCTAGGTTTGAAAAATGTTTGTCAGGAAAGAGCTATTTATGCTTTGTTATTTTTAAACCGTAGCACCCAGCTCTGAATAGATTTTATTGTGGTTAGACTTTTTCAGAAAGTCAAAATAAACCAAATAAACCAGTTTGGTTAGGTTTCAAAAATAGAACACCCCTATAAATCAAAGTGCTGCGTTTGTTGTCTATGAAGAAGGAATGACTGTTCAAATAGCAACAAATTAAAGCCTAGATTATTTTTTTTTTTTTATTTCTCTCCCTGTTGGGAGCTTCAATAATGCTTGTTCAGACTGAGTGTTTGTTCACTGTGCAGGTAGCACCCATCAGTCCACCAGTATAAAACACCATTCTACAATGATTTTCATGCTTTGTTAGTCTCAGCACACAGTGGTGTAACAATCAACTTAGCACAGTTGTCTCGTGCTGCTCTTTGTATCTTCCTAAGTTTTGCCTGTGACAAAAGGAATGTTATCCAGATTCTTAGTCCTTCTACTGGGAATCTAACTGCTATCCCTCCAGTAAGCTTCCAGCTACAGGGGGGCAAAACCACTGCCATGGTTACCCAATAAAATACAAGTATACCTGTCACACACCGTTTAACAGACATCACTTTGAAACCATTCGGCCTTAGTGACTTTTTATCTTATTATTTACTTATTTATTTTCAGTCTGCTTGCACTGTGTTTGCAAACAAACAGGTAGCCAAGGTCCATAAGAGCAAATGAGTCAGCGGACAGGAGTCAGGCAGCAGGGACAATTGTCTGTAAGCAGGGCCTGCGCCTGCCATCTCGGGTTTCAAAGGTATGACTCGCATTCTCACGTGTCACAGCTTCTTTTTAGGCTGGAAGAAAATTAAATCTCAGCAATAAGTACTGCAAATGAGTATCTAAAATTCAAGAAAGCGACTTAACGCCTCCTGTCTGGTTTGTCTGAGTCTGAGAGAACTGGCTGGGGTAGTGCAGTGCCTCTGAGTTTTCCTAGAAGCAAATTGCATTGCCCTGAAATTGGAGAAGCAGAAATTCACTGCTGTGCTGCATGCAATGAGCCCAGAGACACTGGATAGCTACAATACCATAAATGACCCCAGGAGCATATGGAGGACTGGGAACTGGAACAGTTTTTTTTGAAAATGTTAAGAATGTTTCACGTTCTTCACAGATTATCAGTGAAGAAATTTTCAGTAAGAGGTTATTGCTTACTCTTTACAGAGCTGTACTCTCAGAACAATTTACTTAACACTGTAAGGCTTAATGAAAATCTGTTTCAATTTTACTCTCACAAACTTGTATTGAAAACTCTATTGCAATCAACATCTTCATCAAATATTTTTATTGTTAAGTTTATATAAGGATAACCCAAGAACCATATGAGTACCTAATAGATGGATTATAGTATTAGAGATGGAATTGATTCTGGAAGAATATACAAATCTGTAGAGGATTATAGTCCTTGACATTGCAAGGAATTGTATAGGTTTTTTAGATAAACCTGTTTCTTAAATGAAAGTGTTAAAGCGGTAAAAAATAAGAGAGAAAAGGAAAAAAAAAACCCAACAGAATTACTTAAAATTATATACAGAATGAAGTGGTCAACAGATAAGGCAAAACTTGTTTGCAGTACTGTGGAGGCAACCATGGCACCAGATATTTACCTCAGGCAGTGTGTCTCATGGGGAGTGCACGCCTCTGTGTGTGTCTGTAAAACACCTTTGCCTGATAGCTCTTGGTAACTGCCTCTAAAGTACTTAAATTGGCTCGACCCTGCAAGTGAAGAAATCAAAATGAGTTTAAAAATAGATAGGGAAGCATGCAGTAACAACAGCATATATAAGGTCTGTATCTGACAGTCTGTGCTGTATCATAAATACAATGACTTTGCACTGAGACAAGGATTTACTGAAGACCCCTGTGGGTTAGAACCTGCAGATACACCAGCCTACACCACCCCGTCTCAGCCTGACTGACCTCCCCGAGTTCTCTGAGTGCAGGGATTGGTTAGATGGATCTGGTCCTAGAATCCAGCCTTTCCAGGGAAGTAATGAAGTCACTACATGGTTAATCTATGACTGATTAGAAAGACTGAAGCTTTTGGAAGGAAGTGTCTCTTGGGCTGTGCCTATGGGAGTCAAATGCTGTTTTCACAAGGAAAACACACAAAATTTAGCTTCAAAATTTGGCTGAAGAGATGCTGAATGGGGAAAGGTATGCACCGTAGCCAGCTCAGTATCAACCACGTTTAGTTGGATATGGATAAAATAAAGAGTTTGTTCATGACAAAATAGCAAAAAGAATTATTGTGAACAGACTCTGCTACTGTTTCCATTCCATCAAAAGAGCAAGAAGAGCTTTTAACAGCTTCATATATAAGATGTCCTATTGTGAAGTAAGGCATCCAATTTAGATTCTACACTGTGAAAAAAAAAACCAAGCAAACTATAAATTACATTTCCACACCTCTGATCACTTCAGTGACACTGGGAAACAATAAAGTCTTTCAGCTGAAATATAAAATATAAACGGTTTATGAGCTATCATACAAACAAGATACTCCTCATTTGGGGTACTTCTCTTTTTGGTTGCTCTTGTCTGATTTGTTCAAGGCTGCTTTCTCCATGGCCCAGTATACACTGGGCTTCCTTTATATCTAACCTGACGTAAATTTTTCCTAAATGATGTTCTCTTACTCAAAATATAGATTCTTCTGGAGGACGAAGAGAACAACGTATAGCAGATAAATAAAAAGCCACGCAGCAGCACAATGCTTTGACTGTGGCTCGGGCTGAATAACCCTGGATGAAACGGCAGTTTGTCTCTATCAATCCTTGGCTTGAGGAGCGAGGGAGTAATATTTGATACCCAAAATTCATAATAATGTGTATATACAGACACATTTCTTCCTTTCCCAGCCAGCATTACAGTCCTAATTCTTGCTACTACTTCTGGGGATTATAGGTACTTCAGGTACCAAAGGCACAATTAATGTTATACAATGTCACTTAAAACATTTTATACTTTTTGAGACTCTCCAAGTAATCAGAGTTGAATAGACAGGGAATACATGAATACAGCCCATGCAAACTGAACCACAACAAATAAAGGAGAGGTTTAAGTTTTACACACTTCTTTTCAGCAGTTGCTGTTAAAGCTCTTCTGAAAGATGGTGGTCACTCGGTATCCTTCATCCCATCTTTAACTACGAGGGAACTGAATTATGTACAGCAGAGATGGCTTTGCCGGGTGATGTACCCACCGGAGGAAAGGGAGTCCCCAGGTCCATAACAAATTTGTCTGATAGCTCAAAATAATAGTAAGAGAGAAAAGGACAGGCCTCCCTAAGCCCTGGTGGCACTGGTTCTCATTCACCTTCTAATCACTCCTCAGGCTGCTTTTCAGGGAGGCAGACACTCAGACAGTGAAAATGTAAGATTTGGTTATATGCCTGGACAAATGAAAGTCAAACACCTGGACATTCACATGTCAAATCTATTGTAAACCCAACCACTAAACACAAACACGACCCAGATCAGCCTCAGGAAGAATGCTAATAACTTTCAGTTTGTTTTGGAAAGTTTGTTTGATTTTCCCCCCTGCTGTAATGTTTGAGGTTCTTTGCTTCATTTCCTTGTTTGCTTTTTTCTTTCTTTCTTGCAATTATTTTATTTTTTGCATGTGCCACACTGTTTATCTGAAATTTTCCTTGCTTTCCTCCCTATCTGTTCATGTGTTCCATGACTGCAATCCTTGATCCCTCTACTCTTTTTCAAAGCTTAAAATGTTATGAACTGTCTTGTGTCAAAACCACATCTTCTGGACGTGGCTGTCCCTCTTTTCTCTCTGGTTCTTTTTAAGCTTCTCGTGGCATGTTCTTATTTGTATTTTACATTACAGTATTTTAAGCTCCTTTTGAGTATTTTGCCAAAATCTGTACTACTGCCTACCACACTCTGTGGATATGCTTAGTCTTAAGCCATCTGAATATTTATTGTATGTGCTGCTTTGCATTTATTTGTTTCCCCAGGGCCAACTCTCCCAGTCAGATAGATGGATACGATTCCCATTAAAGTCACGTAAACTGTGCATGCGCAGCAGGGGACACCTATCTGACACTTCAGAGCAGTGCTACTCTCTAAGAATTACAAAAGAATGATTCACATTTCATAATTTATGTCCTTGTTAGATACTTTCTTGGTCTGGATTTGTTTTTCTGGGATTTTTTTTTTTGGTATGTCTGAGCCCATGGCAATGGGGAAGACAGAAAGAAGAGAATAAATGCTTTTCCCAGTAGAAGGTTTGAAATCCCTTTGTAGTTTGTCTTCTAAGAGTGCTACAAAAGTTTAGTTAAATCTTTCTTTTGGCAATGTTTCTATGTCGAAGGCATTATTACACTGATGTAGGTGGGTAACTTCTAGAAGACATGGGAGTAAAGAACTGAATCACAGTATTCTAGAGACACGGAAATTCCTGTTTCAGCCTTTGAGAGCTGCTGGTTGCCATCCCCATTCCAATCTCCGATTACTTGGCAACCACACCTCTTCCTGGAGGGCACCAGTAGCTGAAGACTTTGTATGTTTTTTATTTATTTGGTGCTTTAGAGAGGCAAGCCCAACTGTGCTGCTTTTTTTTCTCCCCCCCTTGCCCTTGCTATGCCTCTATGAGGTTAGTGTGACTTCAGCTGAAGTCAAGCCTTGGCTAAGATCAGAATAAACCTTCTTCTGTAGAGAAATCCCAAATAAGGCTGAAAGAATTTTGCTGGAGGCTCTTTTTAGAGAAATGCTTATTTAATTAACAATTAATGTAACTTATGTAACTGTAAATGCAAACCTGTACGCTCTTTAAAAACAGTTCTAGGACAAATGTTTTGCTTTGCAATGGCTATCCTTAGAAGTTTTGGGTTGGGATGATAAATTCACTGTTTGAACGTGCAGCACTGTACGTTTTCGAAGCCTGACCTAAAATAGGTTAGTTTGTGGTGCGCAGGCAGTACCTCAACAGACAGCAGAGTCCTTCAGTATCTTTACTCTTTATGTGGAAGCTGAGCCGAGTTACACACGGGGGATTGCTGCCTGACAGCTGCTCCTTGTCTGCTCCAGGAAAAGAGGCTGCACAATATTTCCTTTTTTTTTTTTAATTCTCCTTTCTCCCCAGGTACCTTTCCCAGCAGTTCACACCCCACCCCTCTCAGCACGTACCGCCCCTTGGGAATTTCTGCCTCTTCCCTTCAGAAACAGGGCTTGCTTTCCAACAGGTAAGACGGCCGGGCCCCGCTCTGCGGCTGAGGCAGGGGGAGGCCCGGGGAGCGGAGGTGAAGGGGCGGCCGGGCCCGCTGCGCCCACCACCCCCCTCAGTTCACTCCCTGCCGTTGCACCCTGCTTCATTAATGGCCAAACAACCGAGAAATTTTAGTCTAGGCGAGGCTGAAGGGAAGGGAAGGGAAGCGAAGGTGGCGGCACCGTACCAGGTCCCTCAGGAGGCCTGAGAGGAGGGGGCTCGAGAGGCCTGTGGGGCTCAGTGGGCCCGTTCCAACTCCCCCGCAGAAGCAGAGCGCACCTCCCCACCCCCGTATCACTTCACCGAGAAGGGGGTGAGGGAGAGGCGGCGGGAGCGTCTCACCTTCCCTCAGCGGCCGGGCGGGGGCCGCCCGCCGCGC
>VZTM01042030.1:0-37437 GCA_013400555.1 Jacana jacana | reverse complement strand
CCGGCGCTGGCTCCGTTGGCCCGGCCGCCCCGGGGCTCCGCTCCGCCCCTTCGCGGCCAGCCCTTGGCTTCTTCCAGCGGGGACCCTGCGGCCTTCCCGGGGCCGTCATCTGCTTAGAGAGCCGGGGACGGAAAATGCCTTTCAGTTCCATTAGCGTAACTGAGGGTATTCTGCTCAGGCGGACTTCGGTTGGAGCCGCTGGATTGACTTCTTTTTTTTTTCCCTTTCCCGACTTAGATTCAGTTGGAAAAAAAAACACCCCAAAAGGCATTTGAAAACTGGAGTATGATTCTTTGCTTTTGCACCGTCTTCTAAACTGTTACCAGCTCTGCCAGGTATAAACGGGGTCACTCCAGAGCCAGGGATCAAAGATTGCACTTTCTGGACTCTTTTTACATCCAGTTCAAATATGCACCCTTATATATAATACAAAGTTAGGTTTATGTAAGTACAAACTGGCCCCTGCTCCCAGCAGCATACCTCTTGTCCATTGTTTGTCTTGCCAACGTCAGGCTCAATAACTTGGGTAGAATTTTGTTTATTCATGTATTTTTCCTCCTTAGCCTTTAAGTGACACCCATAAATGCAGAGACCTTAGATGGGACAGTGAGACCTCAAAACCAGTTGTAGTGGAATTGCTACAGCACAGTGTGGGTTCCGGATGCAATTGCAGGTTGTCGTAGGTGTGTAGAACAAGAAGGGTCTGTAGTGGAATAGAACTAAGATTCTTCAGAAAACTGAAGCCAGCTTAAAATATCTGAAACCAGTTTTGGTCGCAAGACTTTTGAAATGGCTTCTTCTGTAATGGTTCTGAAAAAATCAGCTCCAGTTGTTGCCCGAAGGATCACTGCGTTGGGTAAAACGAGGGTGTCATTTGAGTGGAGGTGCTTATCCTTTAGGACAAGTCTACGGTGCTGGAGCAGAAGAAGAGATTGAGTTGGGGAATGTGACAGGCAATTCCAGGCAGTTCAGTGAGATCTGTTCTGTGGACACCCCTTCAGAATCGGGCTTTCTTTTAGTTTGCCTTAATGAATATTTTTTTTTGTAGGTAAACCCTAAGGCTACAATTAATTGCAAAAAGGCATGGATGTGTGTATTGTATGTTCATAAAATGGATGGCTGATAAACATGGCAAGCAATTTAATCTCAGATTATTAAATCAGATGTCAACTTGCTTACTGGGCTCGGAGCAGGGTTGCTTTCAGAAATCTGGAATGTGGTTTTTGTATGGTTTGTTGCCATCCTTAATATCTTCAGGACTGGACAACTTCTTGTGCAACACTGCTGACTAACCTGCTTTGAAAGAAAATCTGCAAGTACCAGAGAAAATACCTATTTTTTCCCAAAGAATATCTAAAGGTTTTTTTTTGTTTCAGTTAAATGCCTTTGCCGCGTACGTAAAATTTTCCATTTTTTATTCTTTAACAACAAGGATGGCTATTCTAATTATACATGAAATTACTGCTGTCTCAGGGCCTGAACTTACTACAACTTATTAAAATAACTCATATTTCATAAACCACAGACATGACCCACAGAAATCATTGGTCAGCATTTCTTGGTATGCTAAATCAGCACTAATTTCTTCTGGGATTTATATTCCCCCTCCTCCCCCCAGTTTATTTATTTGGCTCCTTGACTGTTGGGAAACCAGGACTTGAGGAAAAAAACAAGTTTTCTGCCTTGGCAAACAAATTAAATTGAGGTGATGAGAGCTCTTGGTTCTAAAATGTCTGTCAGAAATGACAGCCCAAAGCTGTTAGTTGAAATTACCATGTGGAGATGAAGGAGTTGTGGTAAGAAATCGCTTTATAGGTTCAGAATGCTTAAATTATTGTTATATTCCTAATGAGGTTGTGAGAGCAAATGGTACCAGCTTGTGTTTAGGTCTCTGGCCATCTCTGCTGCCTTCCCCTTCTGTGGCACCTGGAGTCGTCCCCATTAGCCAGACTTTTGCAATACCTCCAGCACCCCTTGCTTCCCCATCTTTGCCATTACCTTCCTTAAACACCCTCCATGTGTTCTTCCATACTTTGGCTTCCTATTTCCATAGCCTGTGGGTACTTCATTTTCTTGATGCCTTTTTTTTCTGACTGTTTTGTTGAAATAAGGTCCTCTCTCCGGGAGTTGCTGGAGGAGGGGCAGCCGGACAGCCAGGTGGCATCAGCACTTAAGACCAGTTGCCTAGGAAACATTTTTAGTTAGTTATTTTTTTAATGGGCAGGTAAATTTCCAAAACTTCCATGCAAATTCAGCTTGGAACAAATGGGTGATTGAGAAGGAGAGTTGTTTTGTAAGAAATAAGCTCCTGAACCACCTTCTGGCTTAGAAAAGCAGGAATCGACCGTGTGAGGGTGTGAAGAGAAACAGAAGCCAGCCTTCTATTTCTCATAAAACTATCAAATTTCCCAAGTCAACATCCTCTTTACTGTGGAATTAACAAACATAGTCAAAGCAAGGTTAAAGCTTGTGATTGAACTATAATTTTAAGCACAGTTTCAGCAGGTTTCACATAAGGTTAATTTGTAAACAAAGCAGGACGTTCACCTCTGCATTGTACAGATTTTGATTGGTTTTGTGTAATTGCTTGTGCAAAAGCCTTCAGTATTTTCTGGGGTGAAATATATTCATTGTATATTGAATAAATTGTGGAAACATTTTGTCAGCTCTAGAGAGAAGAGCTGATAGGATACTAGGCAGTCAGGTTAAAAAATGCTGTTTTTATGACAAATGGGCAAGGTGGTTTTAGCGTGGAGCATGAGTTTTGAGACAGCAGGGAGCAGGCACAGCCCCCTCTCTATATGCTACTCTGCTCTGCGTGGGTAATCCACGTAGGTATTTAGTGATGTTCCTCCTTTTTCTGAAAAGAAAGTGTTTTGGATGAACTCCTGTGCCTACTTCTTGGTGCTCTGTCGGCTCTTGCTGCCTGCGGTGTTTTTTGTCAACGAAGCTGTTGCTTTGAGAAGCAGCTGGCACACCGACTGGTCCTTTAGTGACTTGAATATTGGGTTTGTACCAGAAATGTCATCTCTGTCGCACCACGTTGATTTTATTGCAGCAGCCTGGACTGACCTTTTACAGTTTAATGGAAGATGGTCCTTTTGTGTACTGGACTGCTGCGGTGCGTGCAGTCCATGAGCATAAACAAAGGATTGTTCTTGAGTCGTTTGCAAACCAGTAAAGCCGTTTTCTTGGTCGAGTTCAAAGCTAGGAATTGTAACTGATAATTAATAAACAGAATGTTTACCTAAGTCATTATTCTTTTTTTAGGCTTTTAAGTGATGATAATAAGATTGAATTAGATACTTTATAGAGGGTTTGGCTTGTTTACAGGGAATTATAAGTTTGTTGGGTTTTGTTTGTTGGGGTTTGTTTGTTTTTTTTTTTAATATCTAGGGTTTTGATGGGGAAAAGCTGTGTATTTGTGTAGGAGAGCAGGGTGGCAAGGGCAGGTGGTTGGGTTTGTTTGCAGTGGCTGGTGTGTCTGTGTTCTGCCGTGTCTCCCGTGCGTGTTCCAGAGGCACACGAACCAAGCCGAGCGGAGGCACGGGGAAATCCATGCTCGCTGTTCCTTAACTTCAGGCAAAAAAGCGATGCAGAATTGCCTTGCAAATGATGGGTGCGTGCAGAGAGGGTGTGTAAGTCGCTCTGCCTTGGTTTGGGGTGTGTGGTTTTGTTTTGCTGTTGGTTTTGGGGTGGCTTTTTTTGGTTGTTGGGTTGGTTTTTTTTTTTGGCACCCATCTGAAAATCTGCAAACGCCACCTGTATCCCCAGCTCTTCTGATATAATCCCCTTTTTCTGCTGTTGTTGCTGCTGCTTGGGGCTGGGTTGTTCTGCTCCGTGCAGTCATTCCACTTGCTGTGTTGTGGCTCAGCAGATGTTGGGCTGATTACGGGAGCGCTGCCTCTTACTCTCTTGTTCCAGGGCTTTGCTTGGGATTTCAGCGCTTGCTTGTTGGTCTGACCCGAAAATACTTCGTTTCTGACAAACAGCTGACAAAAGGGTGTTAATTAATGGGGCATTCCAATAGAAATACGTAGTATCAGCTAAGGGCAGTTGAGACATCTTGTATATTTTTAGTTCACAAGCTAGAGGAAGGTTGCTTCACTAATTTGCAGCTGGGTGTGGCATGGGGTTAACCGAATTAATTAAAGCTGGCTCAGAGGTTTAGGCTTTAAAGAATGTCTCAGAGCCTCCAATACAATCCCCTGTTACATAAATTTTTCAAGCTAGAGTTTTGAAAACGAGTGTTTTAGGAACACCTACCAGGAGAGACTAGCAAGGGGGAGATGCGAGGTAGTGTGCAAGTAGCAGAAAGGTGTCTAATGTGTTTGTACCTTTGGAGGGCTAGCATTTATGTGTATATTGAGAAACTTTTAATATGTGACTAATCTTCCATTTTATTTTTCTCTAGTGTCTTTTATATTGCTAGTCATTTGCTTCCACGATATAACCCTCTCAACTCTATCGGTAGTTGGTGCTGGGTTTTGCATGTTCCACTTTCTCATTCCATTCTCAAACACTCAACAGTGTTTGCTCACAGTCTGGTTATACTTTTAGTCCTTTCTAGAGGGTTTTTTTTCTATTAGCATACCACAAAAGGCACTGCTCTCTCTTTTCTCTCTTCCTACCTGTGGAAGAGATGAAGTATATATCCCCCCCGTGACTGCTTGTTGGACAAAGAGGTAAATCATCATCTTTTTGCTTTATTCTATACTTTTCCCTGCGCAGAAAAAACTGCATGTGAGATTTTACCTGTGAAGGAAGCATAGTGAAACAGGTGGAGATACCCCTGCTCCCTTATTGTTTGCATGGAATTGTGACAGAAATGTAGGAGCACAGAGAAATAGTCCCGCAAAGTACTAGAGCAAACGCAGGGAGGACCACTGGATTGGAAGCTACGATGGTGGCAGTGTTGCTGGGGAGAAAAAATACTAGTTAATAATATATTCAACCATTTTTAAAAATTCCTAATTTATTGCTATGCAAAAAAAATGCTAGTTACATTATTCCCAAGTAAAGAAAAGGTGGATTTTAATGCCACCTAATGTGGAGATAAAAGAGCCTGTAATTCTTTAGGTTTCAGTTGGAAAGGTGTATTTTGATTTACAGTGACACTTGGGAGGGGGTTTTTAACTTTGTTTTAGAAACAGTGATCTAGGTTTCACTGCTGATGTTTATGACATAGGATGTGACTCCAGCTTCAGAGTCTAGAAAACCTAATTCCAGAAGGTCAGAATTTACCCAGCAATTGTTAATTCCAAGATAACTGCCAGGTCAATATTTCCTTTATATTGATAATTTCTGATAGAATTTGAATTCCTTCAGGTCTAATCAATTTCATAATCCTTTTAGAATAATTTTTTAAGCAGTTCTTTATTTGTGCACCTCCTGTTGTAATTTTATGGGGTTTTTTTTGTAAAACTGGGATTGTAAAACTTGTCCATTGTCGACAGCAAACACGTCTAAACTCTCTCTGCCTCTGAATTTGTGGGAGACCTGTGTATATTTCTTCATGCAGACACGCAGTACCGCCGTCTGCAACCAACCAAGAGATTTTCGATGATGGCAGTGCTTTCAAACTGAGAGTCGAAGATGCTGATGGTCAGGTTTTCTTAGAATGAGGGGAAAAAAATGCAATAGTTACTGTGCAAGCTAAGTGACACCCTGGTTTGTCTGTGAGTCGGTTGGGGCTTTTTCTTATATCTTTCTTTTTTTCTCCCTATCTCCCTCTCCAATAACTTCTGAAAGCCGTGCTCAATCAATACCGATCTGTAGGCATAAGCAGGCAGAAACCTGTTTGTGGTGTTGAAGATGGGAGGATACTGGTTTCCCTTGCATCTAATTAGAAAGCTAAGCAATTTCAGCCCTCTCAGCAGCGTCAAGCTGCTGGCTGAGGAGCATGAATTTCTTCCACCAAAACGTTTTTGTCTTGGTTTGGTCACTGTTCTAATAGTTTTAAATGTTCCTCTTTTGATGGACGTTATCTTTATGTGGAAACATGGGTAAAACCCCACCTAGAGCTCAGGTGCCGGGAATGGTTATTCCCTGGAATAAACTCTGGAGTTGAGGTGGTGCATTTGCAGAAATGGGCCAAAATGGGTTTATTGGAGGTTGGCACACACATGCAGCTGCAAGAGAATGTAGTAAAGTAGCTTCCAGAGTGTGTGGCAGCCAAAAGAAACAACAGAGCGTGCAAGCCTCTAATTTTATGCTGACCTTTAACAGAAAATAAACTGTATTCTGAATTACATCATTCCTCTGTGTGAAATGCTTTAGAAGCAAGTATAAATCTTAGACAGGCCATAGCAGCAAAAATGCTCGTGTCAAAGAGTGATACCGTGGATTGATTTTGGCCGAAAGTTAGATTTCTCAAGCCTTTTCAGTTGACTGTGTAACTCCCTCGCTGGCCGTGGGGAGGTTATAAAAAGAGAGCCAGCTGATGTTGCAATCTCAGCCCTGGCCATATAGTGGAAAGACTCCCCTTTGGCATGTTCACTAGTGCTATTTTTACCCATTCCAGTAAGATCTGCCCTTGTGATGTTAAATTATGGGACAGTACCTGGAATTACTTTGTTTTACAGAAGCGCTCTGTGCTCTGCAGAAAATGTTCAGCAAGACTTTTGGGCAGATTGTGACTAAAATCGTACATTCAAAAGTATGTTTTTTTTTTTCTTCTGTCACCACAAAGAATGCTGCTGCTCTAATTGTCAGAGGTTCTTTTGCTTTTGTTTGCATGTTTTATCTGTGGCAGAGGGTTGGTTGGGTTTTTTTAAAATTTTGGTTTCCTTTGTATATCAATTGTTTTGTCTTTCTCAGTTTCTTAGGTGGAAGCTTTAAATACACAGTGTGATTTTTAAAGACAGGGAATTAGCTGTGTAAACCAGGAGGAATCATAGAATCATTCAGGTTGGAAGAGACCCTTGGGATCATCCAGTCCAACCATCAGCCCTACTCTACAAGTTCTCCCCTACACCAGATCCCTCAACACCACATCCAATCTACTCTGAAACACAGTCAGGGATGGGGACTCCACCCCCTCCCTGGGCAGCTGATTCCACTGACTGACCACTCTCTCTAGGAAAAACTTTTTCCTCATGTCCAGCCTAACCCTACCCTGCTGCAGCTTGCAGCCATTCCCTCTCCTTCTATCGCTCATTGCCCGTGAGAAGAGACCAGCACCAACCTCCCTACAATGCCCTTTCAAGCAGTTGTAGAGAGGGATGAGGTCTCCCCTCAGCCTCCTCTTCCTCAAACTAAACAACCCCGACTTCCTCAATCGATCCTCAATAGAATCATAGAATCATTTAGGTTGGAAGAGACCCTTGGGATCATCAAGTCCAACCATCAGCCCTACTCTACAAGTAGAGTAGGAAGGCTTTGTCATAACTGCTAAAAAGCTTGTGTGACTTTAAGTTGATGGCTCCTTCACACAATAGAAAATGAATTTAATTTTTTTTTCTGGGACTGGATTTTCAGCATAGTCACTGACAAAGTGCTATATCTACCAAACTGGTACCAAACTGGTGAAAGCTGGAGAACACCATAATGGCACAACACTGGGGTTCAGCTGTAGAAGTATCACAGGCACAGCTGCATGGGCGTCTCGGTCACAGTGCTGGAATGTCCAACCTCTCTGATTTTCTCATCTTAGGTAGTTTAACTCCTCTTAAACACAATGTGGTCCGGGTGTACTTTATTTTCTGAAACGGTCAGCACCTAGTTCAAAAGTGACTTGGCGACACTGAAACACAAACCTACCCTTTTAAAACCGTTTCACCCTCTGGCCCTGGCTGGTAGTGCGATTCTGTGGATGTTTGTAGCAGAACTTTTAATTTTTCAAAAGCAGTGGTTTGGCACCGACTCGTGTGATGAGCGAGGGGCTTGTGCGAGGTGGGCTCTGTCCCTCGCACGGGACGCCTGCTTCCCCCGCTCCATCTGTGCGTGGTGGAATATCTCAGGTGGAAATCCTGCCAGCAGGAGAACTTCCTCCAGCCCGGAGTCATTTTCTTCTCCCTCGGCTGTGCCATTGTCTGAGGTGAACAATTCCGCTTCTCAGGTTTAATTGAGTCTCACATCTGCAGCAACAGCTGGTATTTCTGTCTCCTCTGCTGCTTCTCATACCTTCCTGGTTGCCAGTTCTGTTAGTAATCGTTCTTACTGATTTTTTGTTTTTCGTGTAGCTCTTATCTGTCAAGAAAAATAAGATGGTTTTTACCCCTTTACAGCTTACTGCTTTGGTTACAGGTAGAAATACTGTACCTGCTGCTCCTTTAACTCACTGCACCTGTGTTATGCCAAGCCTTCTCCATTTGGGTATGAGACTCCTTCTTCTTCTGGCTGATTTTACAATGAAAATGTTTTGTGTTTTCAGTCTGTAAAACCTCTACCCCTGCCCATCAGTTTTCTCTCCTCTTTCTCTCATCTACCGTTACCCATCATATTGACTGGATTAATTTTCTCAGTTTGTCCCAGACTCCTTTCAGCCAAATTTTTAGCTCTTGTTTTCCTTGGGAACCGGTCTTGATCAGTCTCTTGACCTCTTAGCTAACTGTGAGGATCACAACTGTATACTTGCTTTTACCAGTTTTCTGGTTGTCAACCTAGCTACTTGAAAAAAATCAAAATCCCATTGCTTCCCCCTCATATCTACTGGTTGCTATGAAGATGTCTTTCTTGGGTCCTCTGCTTATTCTTCTGGTTCTTAGGTTGTGTGTGATCCTCCCTGTTTTTCTCTGCTTCTGGCTCCCACCTGTTTTCTGGCCACATCTCTTTCCACACCTCGTTTCTCAGTACCGTAATCTGTTAAAAAATATCCTCCCCCTTGATTCAGTGTGGATTATTTCCTAAATATGTCATCGTTGCTGACTGGTTGTCTTCTGTTAGAACTAAAGTTCTCAGCTTTTCCTCTGATGTCCAAAAGACATCATGTCCAAAATTCCTTCCTCTCTCTTCCCTGGTCTGCCTGCTTATCTTTTTCCATGCTGGGAACCATATTCACAATATTTTCTATGTCACGTTCCTAAATGTTTGCTGTAGTGAAGTGTGCAAGTTAGTAATGAGGATAAACAGACAGTTCAGATGCTTAAGTAGGTTTTAATTTTAAAATTACTAAGTAGCTCAAGGTGGAGATCCCAAAGCATTCTGCGGGTTTCTTGGTAGTCCTTGGGAGTTTGCCGTCTTGGGTAAAATCATCGCAGCTTTTGGGGTTGGTTTTGGGACGCTTCTAATCAAAAGCAGTATAAGGCCTCTTTTTTTTATCTGTACTTTCTTGTATTTTATATAAGGAAAGATGTGAGAGAACTGGGACAGTTTGACCTGGAGAAGAGGAAGCTGCATGGGGGATCTTACCGATGTGTATAAATACACTGACAGGAGGGAATGAAAACAACGCCGACCCTTCTGATCAGTGCCCAGTGACAGCACAGGAGACAATGAGCAGAAATTAAAATACACAAATCTCCATCTGAACATGAGAAAATACTTTTTTTTTTTACTCTGGGGGTGGTCAGATACTGGAGGAGTTCACACAGGCTGTGGAGCATTTGTGGAGATGCTCAAAACCCAACTGATGCAGTGCTGGGCAGCCCTTGAGCAGGGGGGTTGAACTAAACCATCTCAGGAGGTCCCTTCCAACTGCAGTGACCGTGACTGTGTTGCATCTTTGCCTTCTCTAATCATCTCTGCATGGGATTGTTTTAATAATGGCTAATTAGGATGGGAACTGTGGGTAAGAAAGCATTTTAGCATTAACAGTCTGGTGAATATTTTTGTGTATGTAACTCACACTTCTTTAACCATCCTGAGCTGCTGATCTTTTGATCAAGACTTGTTCAGTTTCCTTAGGAATTCTTCTGCTTACTCTCCATGCTGATATGGAAGATAGAGGGAGCCTTCAGGGGCTCAGCTTCATAGTGCTTCTGTTTGTTTGCTTTGGATCCAGGATTTGTCATAACATCTGTGACTCAGCAAGGTTTTTCTGTCTCCCAGTGTGAAACTGGTGTCAGGGAAGAAAGTATTCAACTTGTACTTAATATTTACTTGAGTGAGGTTTTAGCTGTAAAAGAATTTGATGATGCTCTTGAATAGGAATGAGATTACGTTGTGCTGGGGTAGCATCTGATTGTGGTGTGATCTGGTTATACACAGAGCATCTTGCTACACTGCAGTGTTACCTAAAATACTGAAAGGCCCTGAAAACTCTTAGCAGTAGAGGATGATAACTCTCCTATTGATGTAATTCACAATGTTTTGGTTATTTATTGGGTATGTTATGCATGTGTGTAAATTTGTCTATTAAAATAGTAAATATCTTCTGGTTTTGTGTTACCTTTCACAGATGATGTGCTTCATCCTTTTGTCATAGGACTTCATTCGCTTAAAGGAAAACGAAAGGTATAACTAATTTTCTCTGGTTACCTCTTCCTTTCTCCTTCCCCTGCCCCATTCTTGCTTCTGAGGTCCCTGGGCCTTTTCTGGGGAGGGGAGACTTACTGCAGCCCAGCTCTCTGCTTGTATTCCATCACTGCTGCTAAAATTGGCTTTTTGTTTCTTGTAAGATCCCACAGAATTGATGTGGTACCTTCAGTTGTTGCCATGTTTGCTTTATCAAAAGTGTGTATTTAACTTAAGCTCTTCCTTTAGTGAGTCTCCATGGCTATTTACTTTGCAGGGGGAAGGCCCTTTCTCAGTTTAGAACTTTGCCTGTTATCTCCAGATCGCATTTGCCTTTCCACTCCACTACAGGTCTGTTGGGAATAACCCAGAGCTCATATAAATCATGGCTGGGACTCGAGGCCTTTTATCAGGCCTTTTTTTTTTAGTTGTTGTTTTCTGAGATTGTGGCTCTGAAACAAAAAGTCTGTTATGGCACTTTGTGAAATAATTAAAATCCCACTCAAAGCAGAATTTCATGGATGTATTTAGTAAGAAAATGCACGATAGAATTAAAACGGAGCATGATTTTGTTGGAGGCACTCCGGGCAGTAAATGTTTGACATACTCTAAGTAACTTTGCTTGTATACAGTCTGTAATTTCTAATTACATTCAGTTTTTATTTGGCATTTTATGCAGGCTTCTTTGCAAGTACCATTGCATAGGAAACAATAAAATAAAGCTAGTAGAGCTGCCCAGGTAGTTTGTAACTAAAATACTGGAGTAGTATCATGTTAGATGTAGTTCATATTGCAGAACCCTATGTTCAGCTATTCCCAGGTGCATTTTATTATAAAATATAGGGGAAAATAATTTGTTTTATCTTCTTACAGAAAAGTGTCCAGGCCCCTTCCAAAACTTTCTTGGTGCTATTGCCCTTACTCCCTGCCTTCCCACCCATTGGTATGTTGTTTCCATGCCCAGGCTCTTAGAACTGGCTCTGGCCTAGAGCCCACACTTAATAAACTGAATGTATTGGTTTGCTGCTGCCCTGAGCGAATGCAGGGAACACCTAACTCCTGAATTAGCCACATCACTGCATCCTAGTCTCTCTGATTGTACAGGTGATCTAGTATTGTCTGGTATTTAGCAATGGTATTTTACCAGTAGCTGTGGTCTGGCTGAAGTGTACAGTTAACCTGCAGAACTAGCAGCTCCCAGAGTTAGCTGGATAACCTAATCCCAGCCTGTGTTCCTTTTCAGCAAAGCCAAGATTGGTTTAAAGCCCAGTGCGTTCTCTGCGGTGATGTCCTCACTGTTACTTCACTTACTAAGTGCGTCTGAGGGAGGACAGAGCCAGTAGTTCTTTATGCTGAGATTCTTGGTCACTTTTGTTTAATCCTTGAGAACTTGTGTGGGAAGGGCATTTGGTGGATTGCTGACATTTGAGTAACTTTTGCGTCCTTGCTGTAAAGTGGATGAGTTCCAGTAAACACAGTTTGGGGCTTTCATCCGTACTCGAAACAATACAAGCACGAGCAAGTTCAGAATGCAAATAGGCACGTGTCTGAGAACGTATGGACAGAAAGGCTTGGGTGGAAAATTGTTTGTCCAGTGTCCTGTCTGTGTAATGTCAATGCACGTGTGAACTCACAGCCTGGCTTCAGCAGTGCAAGGTCCACTTTAAAGATTATCTTCCTACATCTTGCCTTGGAGGATTCTGCTGTGACAAATTTAACGTTATGGTGAAGAAACAGGTCTAAGTGTGAGAAGAGAGTCATAGAATGTGATTCTGGTACAGTCAGATATAAGAAAGCAGTGTTTAGTATGCTTTTTTTTTTCTAGTAATGCACTTGAATTCACCAAATACAAAAATGGTCTTAAATACCACCTCAGCTTTAGTAGTCCTCATAAAGTTAGGAGAATACTCTTCTGCTTCTCATACCTTCCCTTTCAGTATTTATCAGTTTTGGTTATAAGCTAATCTTTAATTGATATAATTCATCTTTAAGGTCCCTTCCAACCCAAACCATTCTGTGATTCTATAAAAATTAGAAATTACTGTACTTGAAAAGGGGAGGTTTTACTCCATGATGCAGAGTTCTGGTGCTTTGTTAAAAATGTATGTGCAGAATTTGGGTACTCCCCTTGTTTGCCTTTTCCTTTCATAGCTGTTTTAATAGCAGCTTTAGAAACTTTTTTTTGTGAGTATATATATTCTCAGCAGCAGAACTAAAATTTTAAAATATTTTTTAAGTTGGGTGGTTGGGAACACCTGCTGTGTTTTTCTTTTACCTGGGATTGCATTTTTGCTTTGGGAAAGGGAATTGTTTGGATTCTGTATCCCTTTGTGCTCTTTTAGATAGAAGGAGTGTTCGGTGCTCCTGTTTCTCTCCTGCAGGGATTCAGCTTTTGTAGGGAAACTTAACAGAGGTCCACATTTGAACTGGATAGAAATGTTGTGTGGAAAGAACTGGGTGACTGGCACAGGAATGATGCCTGTGGAAAGGACAAACCAAAGAGATCTTCCTAAAACTTGTTTAGGAAAAGTAGCCCGGAGCTGCTCTCATGAGGAGAGGAGAGCAGGCACAGAGCGGCCAGGGGGGCAGGTAGTTATGGTGACAAGTACCCACTAACCAGAGCCCAAAGCCCAGTCAAGTGGTCTGAGTTGCTTTATGGTTCCTAACTAAAGTTTTGCCCTGCGAGTTACTCCCAAAAGGTGTTAATCTTGCAAAGGATTGATCAGTCTGAAAGCGTGTCAGACTGGGAGCTCTACTGCCTGTGCCCTCCTTACTTGTAGAGCCCAATTGTTGGAAAACCATGGTTATTTTCCTTTCTTTTTTTTTTCCCTTAGATGCTTCAGAGTTCCATTAGCAGCATTAATGGCTGAGGTAGTGACTAACAAATCGGTTCAGAGAAGTAGTGAAAAAGATGAGAGGAGATATTCGCAGCATCAGAACAGCCAAGGCAGAAATGAAATGTGGAACCTTTCAGTATTGGTTGGGTTTGGGGCTCGGGGTTGGTTGGGGTTTTTTTTTGGGTGTTTGTGCTTTTTGTTTGTTTATATTTTTTTCCCAGAACAAGATCATTTCCTCTAGTTAATTCTTAGTTGGTTTGTTGGTTTTTTTTTCAGTTCTGTTAGGGGCAGAAGCTTGCTTTTTGGTGTTGATCTCTTAAAATAAAGGACGTTTGAAGGAAAAACACCAGCCTTGTTAGATGTATGAGAAATCTCTATGAATTGATACACTGAGCCTAACTCAGGCCTTGTGTTTAAGTTTATGTGGATCACAGCTTTATTTATTGCTGTAGAAATGAGTCAGTATTTGTCTTCTGCTATGAAAAAATACTTTTAAAAAACTACTGCTAGATGTCACACTAGATAGTTGTTTGGTGTGGGTTTCTTTTCTTCTGCAGGCAACTGGTCACCCGTGCAATAAATCAGTTGAGAATTGCTATATGGGAGGGGAACTGAGAGAAGGCTAAGAAAATTAATTGTATTATGATTCTTCTTGTGTCAGAGATGGAAATGTTTCTTGTAAGCAACTTCTAAAGTTTATGTTTTCTAACAACAGTATTCATTTTGAAATGAGTTCTGGGTTTTGTTCTGCAGTGTTTTGCCTTTGCATGTGTATTTAATTAAACATGAATGTGACTATTAATTGTTTGTGTGGATAAAAATGGCAGTGTGTGTGTTGGGAGGGGGAACTGTATTTATATTTTCTTTAAAAGCTTCTGGTGTTTGTTTCAGAAATAAAGGAAAAGGCAAACCACCTAAGTTCTGTACAGAGATGAGTTTAGCTTTGTATCCTGTGAACTTCCAGGCTTCTTCATAACCAGTTCCAGCATTCAGTAGGTGGATGGAGGTCATTCTCCCCCTCTGCTCTGCACTGGGGAGGCCACAACTGGAATGCTGCCTCCAATTCTGGACTTCCNTTCAAGCCCTGCCTGGATGCAGCCCTGAGTGATGTGCTCTGGGCAACCCTGCTTCAGCAGGGGAGTGGGACTGGGTGAGCTCTAGAGGTTCTTTCCAGCTCTGACAATTCCCTGATTCCTCAGGGAGACAGGCTGATAATTTGAACAGTTCAGACTATACACTTTTTGCTAGTCATGGAAAAAGTTAAAGCAACTTAAGAAGTGTCTTTTGGATATGAATGCATGATCTGAGTGTGCGATCTGAGTGCAGATGAGCGAATGATCTCTAGGAATTTGTTGCTGTCAGATGTGCGTGTTGTGTAGCTGTTGTGTGTGTCTGGTTTTAATGCTTGCTCTCAAATTCAGTAATTATCAAAACCTGTAATGTGTGCAGAGAGTACTAATGGGAAGCCTTGGTCAGGGTGTGCAGCACACCTGTGGGAGATGGAGGAATGGCAGGAGATTAGTATTATTCTTCTACTCGTGTTGAATTTAATATGAAACAAATGAGTATCAGTTTCCTAACAGTACTGGAGCTACAAAGGGACTGATGTACTTGTGCTTTAATATCATAAAATACTCTCCAAATGCTGCTGTTACACTTTTTTAGTTGTAGAAAGGCTGTTTGAAATTTTTTTCATGAAAGTGAAGAATTACAGGAAGACAAAAACTTTTAGAAAGAGGCGTGAAAGCATTCAGCTGGCAATTGGTTATTTGAGCCTGGCAGAAACATGAATCTAACACCTGGTAAGAATGATGTTTTGGAAACATGCTTGTAAATCATTCAGAGGAAGAAAGGCCTAGTTTTTCTGGAAGAGACATGCTAAGAATAATGTATTTATGAAGACATAATTGTAAAATCTTCCCTCTGTTTTAAATTGAATTTCACTTCAGAAAGTCTGTGCCCTGTGAAATAGTATCTGTTGTCTTCTGCTGTTGTGCTTGGTTGTGTGTTCAGTGTATCAGCTAAAAATTATGTGTGTATGTGCAATATTGTGCTGTGTGATTACATATATATTTTTTTTTGTCAGTTTAAAACTGGTCTCGTAGTTGCTAATTCCCTTGTCTCATGTCTATGTGTGCAGTGAGCTGTTTGAGTTCAAAGTGGAACGTTTTGTCTATATTCATACACAAATACTCTTTCTTTACACAAGAGGGCAGGGGAACAGCGTGGTTAATTAAAAAAATTACTTTTTAAGATGCATCTTTCATGACTGTCTCTATTCTTCCAAGATAATAATTTGGAGTAAGAACAGTGAGTAGGTTTGAGAAGTGACCATGTCCAGTGGTGGCCCGTGCGATACCAGAATTGAAGTATTCTTGACTGGACTCTTCTTGGCCCGAGTGAAGAGCTATTTCTGAGGATCTGGAGCCCCCTATCATCCCCACATGAGGGTTGTCTCTGAATAGCTGCAAAAGTTGTCAGCAGGGTGATCTCTTCTGTTTCTTCAACAAGCTCCACCGTACCAATTGCATGCCCTGGTACCATGGGTACTAAGAGCAGGTCTAGCAACATTTCCTCATGGATTCCCTGTCTCTTCCCCCCCGGGAGACTGCAAATACCCTTTAAACTTCCCTTTCTTCTCCTCTACCCTTCCACCCTCAGGCCACTTGAAGGTTTTTCTCCTCTCCAGGCCAGATCTGAACTAAGTTCTCATAATCTCCCATCAGTGGTGGCGCCTTCTTAAGTGTGTGAGTAGACCCCATAGCCTTCAGTTAGGCTGACAGCAGTTGCTGTCTCAATGTTCTTAGATGTTCTTCTAATGTTCTGTATGATCTTCTGACTGCGTGTACGAAAGCTTCAAAATGTGTTTCTGTGCTCTCTCTAGCAGGCTCTTCTGAGTACGCGGTAGAACTTTTATATTTGGAGAAGGGAGCACTTGTTAGAGCAGCAAAGTCCCTTTTTGTGGTATGAAACTTCCACTTTTGTCAAGGTGCGAGTTTGAATTTTCAGTCATTTCCTGTTTTCTCTTGAATTATTCAGGAAACGCTGGTGGCGTGTCAAAACACTAAATGTAAAGGGTGCAACTTGAGGGTGTTGTCAACGTCGGTCAGCGGTAACAACAAGGAGGTTGTGCTGGTTGTCCTGCTATCCCTTATCTCAGCTCTGTAGAGGAGTCTGGTTGAGCTCCTCTGCTCGTCTCGTGTGTTGCCTAGAAGGGTGAAATAAAGGAGGGTTCCCCGTAATGGGTAAATGAAGAGGAGGAAAGAACAAACTAACTGGGTTTCATCTTACCCATCTTAACTAAGAGTTTTTATTGTTACCTATCTACCACCTAGTTACTCATTTGGCTGTCTCTGTGCATAGTGTGGTACTTCACTGTACCCCCCCTATTGTTTTGTTTGTTTCCCCTTTCTGACCCCTGGCAGTAGGGTAGCGCTTGTGAATTGTCCGACTGTTGTACTCACAGTTGGTGTGTTACGAGCTCGGTTCTATTCCTCAGTTCCTGCCTCCTCCTTTCTTAATGTCTCTGTGTCTTCCTATTCCTTGTTCCATTTTTACATCAAATGTAAGACTGTTGTAGTTTATGTGCCATAGAGTTAAAACAGAAAAGAATTCCAAATATGTAAGTCTCACTTGATTTCTATTGGGTGTTGAGTTTTAAGTCTTACAGGCATTAAATATTTTGAACCTTTGACTCAACTGGGCCTGTGCAGCTGGTGACACTGATGCAGGAATGACAAGGGATGGCAGGAGGGATGGAGAAGATGTCTGTGTCATCATTGTGTATGTTGTCAGTGAAAGAAGTGTTCACAAACTGACCAAAAAGGTCCCTTGTGGGAGTGTGAGAGGCCTAGAACTCTTCTGCTGTAGAGTTTCCATGCGAGGGTAGGTGCTTCCTATAAACCAAACCTCTTCCTTAAGTTTGTTGTTACATGTTTCCTTTCTAGATACTCTTCAGGTCTGGTTTTGGGGCTGTAGTTGAGTTGTAGAGATGTGATCATCAATAGAGCAATGTTGAGCACACCCAGATCTAGCTGTAGTTTTTCAGAGTTGGGCTGCGAGTCAAATCTTCTGAAATTCAAAGTTTATCCTTCTGGGTATTCCGAAATGGACACCCAATGCTAGTGGGGATGTTTTTTCCATTAATTCCATTACTTTAGGTCTTCAACCATAACAAACACACGTTTTTTTCTCTGATTTTTTTCTCTGACTTAAGCCCATGAGTGTTAGGGATAAGTGGAGTGTGTCTCGCTCTCTCACTATCTGTTTTAGTGGGTGCTACACAGAAGAGCATGAAAAAATGAAATGAGGGGGTTTCAAATAATTAGCAGCAACGGAAGCACAGGAGCACCTGTGAAATGAGACTTTGATAGAGACTGGTAGGTGATTGGTAAAGGAGTGGTTGGTATTACCTACTGGATTAAGATGATGGTTTCAGGGGAACAATCTTCTGCAGTACCACAAGGGGATGGAGTCAGGGTTGATTGGAAGGTCTGTATTTGGGCATTTCCTGACCAGCTTGCTTTTTGACTCTGCAGCTTTTGGTACTGCTTTTCTTTCCCCTTCATTGAAGTGATGAGGAGTATAGGTGGTGCACACAACCACTGAAGATCAATTTGGAAATAATCTTCTAGCATGGCAAATCATAGAATCATTCAGGTTGGAAGAGACCCTTGGGATCATCCAGTCCAACCATCAGCCTCACTCTACAAGTTCTCCCCTACACCATATCCCTCAACACCACATCTAATCTGCTCTGAAACACAGTCAGGGATGGGGACTCCACCCCCTCCCTGGGCAGCTGATTCCACTGACTGACCACTCTCTCTGTGAAAAACTTTTTCCTCATGTCCAGCAAAAGAATTGACTTTGTGGTTCTGAACGTCAGTTTCTCAGGTGTTTATAGAAGGATGAGGTTTTATGAGGGAAATAAACTAGGGGGCTTATTTTCACTGTTCCTTTTCTTCTTATTTTTTTCTCTCTTTTTGAAAGCTTGGTAATGAATGTGCTTCCTTGGAAATTCATCAAGGAGTACAGTTCACTGTTCAGAAATGTTTCAGGCTTTGTTTTTGCTTAGTTTCAAATAAGAAGTGTTTGGAATAGAATTTGGGATTTCAGGCTGTGCCAGAGTTGGGGTACCTGTGGCAAAAACAATACACGGCACAGCTTTGTCCCTGACATGCAAAACTGGAACTATGTGCTGATTTGGAAGCGGGGGGGGGGGTTGTTGATGTCCCTGCACTGGCAAAGGTTTATGCTGAAATGTAACTGAGTGTGGGAGGTGGGGGTTAGGAGTTTCTTACTGTTAATTGTGACACTATTAAAATATCACTTATTTTGGTACATATTAATAGTATTAAACTTGCTACGCTTTTAAGAAAAGCACCCCACAAACAGACCGACAACCAAACCACCCCCCAAAAAAACCCCAAATCACTGATAAAAATAGAATTTCTTCAACTAATGCTTTTTATTTATAATCCCTCTTGAGCTTCTTAATGGTGTAGCCTGTGTTAATGCTCGCAGGACCGTTCATCGGGCGTGCAGCTACCATCTGGCCACCTCGCTGAAGGGCCCCTCAGACACTGATTATCTAAATCAACACGGTGGTAAACTGTTCCTGGCACAGCAGAGACGCAGCAAGGGGAATTAGGGGTATATTATCAATGATCTTTTTATGTGCAGAAAGTCAAATGCTTTCAAGAGGCAGGCTAGCTCTCAGCCGTGGGTGAGCTGTAACCATGCGTGTGTAGGTTGGTCGCGTCACGAGAGGAGGCAGCAGCTTCAGATGCTTTCAAAAGAGGCTGTGAGGTCTGTTGTGTAAGAGAGTACCACTTTATAACGAAGGATGTTGTCATTTTCCCTGACTCCCCTCAATTTTTGTTTCTCAGACCGCCTAAATGGAGCACATTCAAGGAGCCTGGAAATCTATCAGTAACGGGTTTGCACTCAAGGATTCCGTCTTTGATGGCCCAAACTGTATTTCTCCTACTATCGTCCAGCAGTTTGGTTATCAACGCCGAGCATCTGATGATGGCAAAATATCTGATACTTCCAAAACTAGCAATACTATTCGTGTTTTCCTGCCCAACAAGCAGCGCACGGTGGTAAGTCCAGATTACCTTTATGTAAGAAAGGTAATTGATGTATGTCCCGCTCTTCCCATTGCTATAGTTAATCAGCTCAAGCTGACGTGAGACTTCTTGAGGTAACGCTTTCTTGGAGCTGATAGCCTTATGCAAACTCCCCTGAAATCTAAATTAAGCCATTTTCTACACTCCATTTGCCTGCATTTCTAAGAAGCTACCTGCTTGTGTGAGTGCTGCATAAAATCCTGTGTCGGAGAAACTTAGTAAGAAATTGAAAAGTTCTAAAACGGCTTCAAAAGTTCCTTTGTCTGAGTACACAATAAGTAGGTATTTGGCTGAAAACATGGCTCCCTGACAGGTTGGCTGAACAGGCGGTGAGTTAAATCAGAAGGCACGTCATACAAGTCATTTTTATTTATTTATTAACTCCAAAAGTGAACAGCTGTTCACTGGAACAGAACAGGAACTTCTAAAGAGAAGGAGAAAAAAAACACTGCCTCCCTCCCCTCTCCCCAAAGGACTAAACCAACCAACCAAAAAAGCCCCCAAAGCCTTAAACATTCCATAATCACTGACAATTGTTTTCTTCCCTTGGTCTCAGGTAAATGTGCGAAATGGGATGACCTTACACGACTGCCTTATGAAGGCACTTAAAGTGAGAGGGCTGCAGCCAGAATGCTGTGCGGTGTTTCGACTTCTTACTGAACCGAAAGGGTAAGAGCCTGCAATGTTGTACGTGAACCTTTCAACTACAGAACGTAAAAATCCTGGGTTTAGAATAGCAGCAGTCATGCTTTCTCCTCTCTCTTGCTGGTTTCTTTTCAAAGTGAGGTTTGGATGGGAACGCTGCCAGGCTGCTTTCTTTGCCCATCCCTAGGTGAACTCCTTGGGCTTCTGGGTATTAGAAGTGTTAGTTTTGTTTTAAAGCTCTATATTAAAAATGCTCATAGTTGAGGGATATGCTCAAGTGCTTGCAGTCTTACAGAGGTTTTTGTCAAGCTCTAGATGATGGGATGTGATACACCTTAGTGTTTGAGGTGCGTTTCTATTTGGTAAACTTCTGTGCTAGTGATTCTTAGTCAGCTTAAATGAACGTCTCCTCTGTGTGCTCAGTTCTAAGGCTCTACATTCCTCTACAACTTGCCAATGTTTGGATTTTCAATCTCACTTCAGATATTCCTTATTTTTTGTAGGACCGGGGATGCTGCTATTAAATACCAAATGATTCTTTTACAAGCTGAGGGAGTGAAGGTATCTCATGGAGTTAATACGTTTAACTTCACACCTCGTAAGGCTTGGGCTTAATGCTCTTTCAGGCCTCTATCATGAGGCAGTCATTTGTGGGTTTGCATCTCTATGTAACTGAGTCCATTCTGGGGTCACCAGTAACTTTAGTCTTGAAGCACGTAATACGACTTCCATGTCACTAAGTCTGCCATTCATAATTCCTTATGTTTCGTTTGTAAGGGTATTTCTGTGACTCCATCACAGCTTCTAGGTCTCTTATTTCAAATAATACATATATATATATGTAAAAATGAGTCACATGCTAAAAAATAAACAGAAAAAGAGGTGAATCACTACGGTTTCAAAGTTACTTCTAATTTTCTAAGTGACAGACACTGAAATATGGCTCACTTTAAGAAGCTAGCCACGCTTTTTATGCATTTATTTTTAGTTTACTCCAGAAAACTCACAAAACATAGATCATTGATTAGACCAGACTACTCATCCCCTAAGCAGTTTTTGTTGTTGCCATTTTCTCTTTCAGAAAAAAAGTGCGTTTGGATTGGAATACAGATGCTGCCTCCTTGATCGGAGAGGAGCTGCAAGTGGACTTTCTTGACCATGTTCCACTCACTACACACAATTTTGTAAGCTCTGTATTTTGATGTAAATTTATCAGTTGAGTCAATCAAAGAATCCACAATCAAGGAATGTTTTAGGCAGCAGGTACCTTTTGGATTTCTAAACTGGGTAATTCAGAAGGGATGATTTGGTTCCTTCACCCCTGTCCCCTGCAAATCGCATTGGCTGAATATCCATTTGCAGTGAAATGCCTGAATTCTATTTATGTCTAGTGATTCTGAGGTGCCAGAGATTTTAATAGCTCACATTACACATAGTCTTCAAAATTACAATGATTGCCACCTTTATTTTATATAAATAGATATTTCTGTACTTACTACATTACAGTATTGTGTCTTTTAAAGTCCAGAACTGGGAGATGACTTGCATTTTCAGTTTTGCCTCATCAGTCAAAAGAGATGGATGAGTTTGGCAGCTTTATGAGCCTGAAGGTAGAGGGGTGCTGTTAGCTCTGCGAGGGCATGCCCTTGCTTTGTGAGCTCATGCTTCCTGCTGATTTGAGGGAGCGCTTTTTCGGGCTATGAAGGACTTGAGGTGTGTAATTCCTTGTTCTAATGGGTTATTTGTTCAGTACAGAGCACACAGGGTTGGTTGGGTTTTATGGTTTTTGTTCTGTTTTATTTTAACAAAGAGTTTACCTTGCATTATTTTGCCCTCCCTGTGAGGGAACTCTATTGCTATATTCTAGCCTTTTTGCTATTTTGTCCCAGAAATATCTTGTGTCAAGTGACAAATCTAAAGGATTGTCACTTGACATCCATGAGAACGGTCAGGACTAGTGCACAGAAACTGGAAGAAGCTTTGCTTCTACTTTACATTTTTAGGAAACTGCAATTAAAATCCTCTGCATTTGGTCACCAGAAAACTAAGATTTTTCTGCAGATCTGGAAGAAGCTCAAACTTTGAACCTCCCTCCAGAGCGTGCTCTCCAGGAGGAAACCCTCTCGTTCATTTTAATACAAAAATTCCAGAAGCTTTAAAAAAAAATGTTAGAAGCCATTTAAAAAGTAGACTTTCCTTACACTATTTTATTTACTGAGGAATCTACTTCTTATGCAAGGGGTGTTGGCTGGTCACAAACACACCACAAGTTTTTTGACTAATAAAAAAATGAGGTGGTTCTTGTGATCTGATTTTGGTTTGGTGATATAAAACCAAACCAAACTCCCAGTTTTTGGCTCTGGCCCACCCAAGTCTTGTCACCTTACTGAGCACAAAATAGTGCTTTTGTTTGATGGAACTCTACTGGCTTTTTTTTTGTTTGGTTGTTTTTTTAGTAATCACGTAATCAAAGAACTAAATGTTCTGGGCCCCTCAGTTCCAGAAGGACAGGGAACTGCTGGAGAGAGTCCAGGGCAGGGCTACCAAGAGGATGAAGGGAGTGGAGCATCTCCCAGAGGAGGAAAGGCTGAGGGAGTTGGGTCTCTTGAGCTTGGAGAAGAGGAGACTGAGGGGTGACCTCATTAATGTTGATAAATATGGAAAGGGTGAGTGTCAGGAGGATGGAGCCAGGCTCTTCTCAGGGACATCCAGTGACAGGACAAGGGGCAATGGGTGCAAGCTGGAACAGAGGAGATTCCAGTTAAATATGAGGAAAAACCTCTTCAGGGTGAGGGAACCCTGGCAGGGGCTGCCCAGGGAGGTGGTGGAGTCTCCTTCTCTGGAGACATCCCAAACCCGCCTGGAGGCGTTCCTGTGTGACCTGCTCTGGGTGTTCCTGCTCCAGCAGGGGGATTGGACTGGAGGAGCTTTCAAGGTCCCTTCCAGTCCCTGAGATTCTGGGATTCTGTGTTTGTAAGCATTCCAGGTTTGTAACCATACTGGAAGTATAAGCAGGAATACTCAAGTGTGGGTTTACATTCAGTAGCAGTCTGGGGGCACTGTTAACATTTTTAACGTGGTATTTATTTATGTCAAGCTCTGAAAATGTTCATCTCTGCTAACAAAGAGAAGCTGGTAGCTTGGATTAATCAGTTAACGTGTTTTCTAGGCTCGGAAGACATTTCTAAAGCTTGCCTTCTGTGACATCTGCCAGAAGTTCCTGCTCAATGGTTTTCGGTGTCAGACATGTGGTTACAAATTCCACGAACACTGCAGCACGAAGGTTCCAACCATGTGTGTTGACTGGAGCAATATCAGGCAACTCTTGTAAGGACTGTACCTTTTTAATTGCAACAGTGATTCCCCGTGACAGACAAGCGTCTTTTTAAAAATCCCTTATTGTGGCATTGAATTTGGAGTGTTGGGAAGAGTAGTCAATATTCTGACCCTTGGGTATTATTTCATGAAACAGCCAGCAATGATTGTCTGTTCCCAGGTGAAGAAGGCCGTTTACATTAAATGCTGTTTTGTTCTTGCTCTAAATTTTAATATTCTGGGACAAGCAAAGATCTTGAGTGAGCAGGCAGTTGCTAGAATTCCCTCTGTTTCCACAGAGGAGGAGGGAGGAGTAGTTCTCCTCACGCAACACCTTCGTCAGAAGGAAGAAAGGTCAGGATTCAGTTGGTTTTTAGCTGTTGGAAACACGAGCGTTCAGAATTACTGCAACTTCTGACACCCTGTTGAAAATGCACTGAATGGTGAGAAAACTGAGGGAGGATAATACTTTCCCAATATTGATTAGACAAATTTGAAAATCATTATGTTGTTATAAGTCCTTTTATGCCAAAGTGTTAAAACCTATAATTGTTTTTATGTGTCTTACTTAGTGATTGTATTTTTTTTTTAATAACTAAACTTGGTCATACAGTCATGTATTTTCTCATACTGACTAGTCATTAGAGCACAGGATGTAGCCACGTGGTGCTACCTGGGCTTTACAGAACCTAAAAAATTTGGTGTTGAGCAGCCTTTAAGGAAAATGTGAAGTCTGATCTCAAAAAGATTTGTATCTTACATTTAGGAAGAGCACATGGAAATTTTCTTTGGGAGTCTGACGAGGGAGTTCTCAGTCATACCACGCACAGAGGAAAAATAGGACATTAAGATAGGAACGTGTTCCTGAAGTTAATGATGCTGGAAAGAAACAGCCTGTTAAATTTTCAGCTTCAAAGAGCATTGTACAGGAGGTAGTGTAGCAGTTGAAATGGTAATTGTTTTTGTTGATATTTCAGATTGTTCCCAAATTCAAATATCAGTGACAGTGGTGTCCCTGCACTACCTCCCTTGACAATGAGACGGATGCGGGAGTCTGTCTCCCGGATACCTGTTAGGTAAGCTAGTATTTCCTGTCATTTCTGGTTTGGGAAATACAGATGTTTAAAAACAAACAAACACAACAACAACAACAACAAAATAACCCAAACACCCCCAACTATTCAAAAATAGAACACTCTTGTAGAAGGTTGGGATAAATGTGCAAGAAAGTAACACCACTTCGTCATAGATCATCTGCAGTGTCCTTTCTTATTCTTAGATTCAAGCAAAACATTGATTGGGGATTTTATATTTTTCATTTTTACTCTTAAGATTTCAAGGGAGTGTATTAAAGGTTTTCTGTTATTTTCTTGCCTGAGCAGATTCAAGGCTCCCTTTGGTGTCTTTGTGAATGAAGTCTGTTTTCTCTGGTCAGGCAGTATACGTGAAAGGGTACCTAAACTACAGTAATGTTCTCATGTTATGATGACAGAGAAGAGTTTAAAGAGAGAAAGTTGGAAACTGAAAATATGCTCCTCTTAAAGAAAATTCTGAGACCGAAAGTGAACCTTTCTGTAGTTTTAAGCTCTATCATAAGGATGGCTTCCCTTTCCAAGGGGTCTGTCTTTTGATCCTAATTTGTGCCTGTGTTCTTTTCCTTGGAACTCCAGAGGCTGAAGAGGGCAGGCCACCTTTTTGGGGTTTCTACACCCTTTTGAAAAGTCTTGGCCTGTTGAGGAATGAGGCACAGAGCACAAAGCTGACTTACAAATGGTTCTGTGTCTTTATTTATTTTAGTGGGAACTGCCTCAGGAATGGATCTCAGGTTCTCTTTGCTGTCTTACTTTCTTTCCAGTGTTGTTGAGTAATGACTCATGAACTTGATAGCTTTTTAAGCTTTTTGTGAGGGCTGGCTGATTTCAGTGAAGGTACTTGTGTCATGTGGGGTAAACAGGGTTTGAGTGACCGTAGCTGTGATTCGTAACTCTTTGTTGAACTGGGCTATAGCGTTGGCCTCCTTTTAACTGGTATTGGGTTTCATGACTTCCTTGCTGGCTGTTCTCTGCGAACCATTGAACAGTCTTGCAAACCTCTACAAATTCAGCAGTAAAAGTAGCTCTTCTGCTACACATTTAACAGGCTTGAACCGCCTGTTTTGGTTTTTTATTTCATTTCACAGGCGTGAATGAATCCAGTAGAGCCAATATTTTAGCAGTATGTTAAATGTGATGGGGGTTGAGGAGAACTGTGGCCAAACTTTTTTAACAGTAGAAGCAGACTGACATTAAACACAATAGATGAGTGTGTGAACTGACAGGGTCTTACTTCATGCTTTTTAATTTATTTTCTAAGTTAAACTGGGACTGATTCAGCTGACCAAACAGTTTAGTTGGAAGTTAGTGTTAAGTCCCAACTTCTTCTGTTTGGAGTTCTGTCTGCATTGCTTTTCAAACAGGTTACATTGAACGTTATTCTTCAATTACTGGAGGGGGGAGGAAAAAAAAAATAACCATAGCTTTCCCTTTCTGTCTTTCTCCTTCTCAGTTCCCAGCACAGGTATTCCACACCTCATGCCTTCACGTTCAACACAGCAAATCCTTCCTCAGAGGGCTCCCTTTCCCAAAGACAGCGCTCCACGTCCACACCAAATGTCCATATGGTTAGCACTACGATGCCTGTAGACAGCCGGATAATTGAGGTAATCCCAGTAGGGAGGGAAGAGCCATCAAATTAAACTAAAATTGTGACTGGCTACCTAATAGTCACTGGTTGGTTTTTCTTCTTTGCTTTCTGTCATTTACTTACTGTTTGCCTTAGCTGGGCTGAGTGATGAAGGGCAGAGGTCACACATTGGCATAAAAAGTTAGTTCTTGCAGTCTTGTACCAACTTTGCTGAAGTTCTAGGGAGATTTTTGGTGTCTGTAAAGTGGGGGAGCTTAGCAAGCGAGTTTCTCAGATCTGAAAATAAAACAAGCTGGGTTTTGCTGGAGAAAAAACTTACTAGGTATGCCTGAAAACATTCTTAAAAATCTGGATTTGTTTGGTGTTTGTTGTAAATCAGAGTACAGGTACTGTAAGCCTGGAGGTGGTTCCCAGAGCTGGAATACTCCAGTCAAAGCTCACTGGGGACACGGGTTTGTCTTACACCTGTATGGAATTGGCAGTGATTCTGGGCTAACGTGCAAAAATCATCTGTGTCTGAGAACATTTCTGCTCTTGCTTGCTTTCAAGCATCTTTTTCTTTTTTCTTTTTTCTTTTTCCTACATTAGGCTGGCAGGAGTGAGAGACAACTATTTGAAGTCAGGCCTAAAGTGGGGGATTCTTGTGTTTTGTCTTGTGATAACCTCAACAAAATAAGGGAGTGGCCTACAGGAAGCACTTGGGGAAGGAAAGTGCCAAACCAGCAGCGCTTCAGAGAGCACTCTTTGGTGGTTTGCTGCTCTGGAATAGTTTCAAAACTCAAGAAAGAGAATAGGAATTACCAAACTTTATAACATGATGAGCCTTTAAGGAGACATTGCTTCTTTTTATCCTTCATGCATAGCAGTAAAGACAGAAATGCTTTCTATTCTGGCCCTTGGTAACATCTTAGGGACTTGAATAAAAATAACTGTTATGTCTTAAGGGCAATGGCTGCTTTTCCAAAAGTTGGGGTTTTTTTTAAAAAAAAGGCTTTTAAAAAAGCCCACAACACAAAGAAAGGTAGTAGAGACCTTCTAGTATGAGATGAGAAAGACCACTGTAATAAAGTGGTTTATTGAAGGGTGGATCCTAGGGAACTTTGGGGTTTGAGCAGGAATATTTACTTAAAGGTTTAATTGCGCTTAATAATTATAGAACAAACAAATGAGGTTACTTCTTCTTACAACAATCCTAACACTTAATTTTTAAAATTTTTCTTTTTTTTTTTTATACTTCCTCTGTTCTTTTCTCTTATCTCTTACCGTGTTGGCCTAGAATAACAGCCTGAATGCTTCTCCCAGTTCCTGGTGCAGACGATTTTGTTTGAGGGGAAGAGTAGGTATTTTCTTGGTGCCTTTTTGTTTTCTTGTGATTAACAGGATTGCTGTAACTTGTTAAGTCGTGGCAGTGTCCACATGATCTGTTTAATCTGGAGTTGATTTGGTGGAAATCCTCATAGCATGTTGATACTTAAATACTGAGGATGCAACTTGGAAGAGGGAAGTTGGTAGAAGAGCTGCATTTTTGGTTTAGCTGGATGAATCCGTGCTACTGGTCTGAATTTGAAATAGGCTTGGATTAGAAATGCATTTGATCACACAGTTTTTAAAGTAAAACCTTCTCAAACACATCTGTTGTGAGGCTTTTTTTCCTCTGGAAACTTTAATATAACTGTACAAAACAGATTCTGAACATGAAGTACTACCTTTATTTCACATCAAAGCCAAGGTGAGAGACCAAACAGCACTCTATGGTGATACTTGTGTTGTAAGAGCAACGCTGGTTTTGGTTCATTTGCTGTGAGATTAATATACAAAAAATCAGGTACTCATATTGGGCTTGAAATTAAACAAACCTTTTTTATTAAATAAGAATTATGTATACCTAAGTGTGAGAACCATTTTAAATCACCAAGTTATCCTCTGCCAGCTCGCTCGAAAGCAGTTACATTCTCAGGCTGATGGAGGAAACTCATCACTTATTATTCATTCAGGTTCTTAAAGATTTTTACTGTCCTTGGAACAGACAAAAGTAGTATCTGGCAAGAGTTCTTCATCGGTAGTTTATGCAGATTTCAATCCACTTGGGTGCAGAGCAGAGAGAGACTCTGCAGAAATACTGCACAGAGCCAAGCCTGGGAGAATGCAAGTACCAAGCTAAAATGATGTATTTCATAAATGAATCTTTACTAAGGAGAATCTGAGTTAATTTGAAAACTGTATGGTGGAATGTAGGCTTGTTCTGTCCTCCTGTAAAAATCTTGCATTTATTGTTCTACTAAATTGTTAGAAAGTTTGAATTGACTTCTATTAACTTGGACGGTATTTAACATTTCTGTAGTGCATGTTCTTGCTTTGTACTTATACAGTACCTGGATATTTTACCTTTCCTGTATATACTTTGGGATAATACGTAGCAGGTGAGAAAAGTTGTAAAGTTATGTTTGTCAGAGCTTAGTTTCTCTTGTGCATGGCTGTAGAATTGTGTTGTCAAGTGCCTGTGGCATGAGGTGAGAGTCGTTGCGCTGTCCCGACTAGTGAACTGTGTAAGAACATGCTTTTCAAACAGCACCCAACTTTTCATCTGTGGAAAAAATAGTTTGAAAATGGGATTGTTTTGTCTTAGGACACAAGATGTGGCCTTTTTTTGAGTTCAGATACTACAGTAGAGATACTTCAAAACCTATATTGACTTGGATTATTGTAAGGGAGTTTAAAAGTTTTTCTACTTGTCACCTAAAGCCTTTTTGAGAACTTGGTCCCCTGGGGATACAGGACTATCACAGGAGCTATGTTCAGAGCTGAAATACAAGCATGTACAAAAATGCAGTGGTGGGAATGCAGACAGTATTTCTGGTGTTTCTTCTTGTTCTGTGGCTCTTTTTTCTTTTCCTTTTTATATCCTTTTTTTTTGATAGTAAAACCTTTTAATATGCTGTCAATATTCTTAATGTTTTATCAGAGTTCACAAATTGCATGTTTTTTAGCACAGTTAGAAAATAACCAAGCTGTCACTTTTTGGAGGGTGTTGGTCAATACTCTTATCACACTTGACCAAAACTGACAGGAGAGATTTCAAAGCTATTCCTGTTTGTTCCTTTGTATGCTCTTAGGTACTTATTGACCTTATTGTCTCCTCTGTTTCAGGATGCAATTCGAAGCCATAGCGAATCAGGTACGGTTTCCAAAAATGAAATAAAATACAGTATTACTTTGTGTTTATTTTCTGGTTTGTAATTTTTGGGGGGGGTGTGTGTTTATTTTTATGTTACAGCTTCACCCTCTGCTCTGTCGGGAAGTCCTAACAATATGAGCCCCACTGGCTGGTCTCAGCCCAAAACCCCGGTCCCAGCCCAAAGAGAGAGAGCCCCTGGATCCAATACGCAAGAAAAAAACAAAATTGTAAGTATTCTACTATTTGATTTCATTATTTAATTAAAAAAAAAAAGTATATTAAAGTAGTAGTTGTATGTTGGGATACATTTCTGTCCATAAAAGGCGATCCCAGCTGATGGTAATCTTATGTTGCTCTGCACCCTGTGTGCCTCTAATAGCAATATAATTTTGACTAACTTGGGAAAGATAGCACTGGTGCCTTGTATTACCAATACCTGAAATGAAGGGGGTTTGGATTGAAAATGAATTTCAGACGGTGTTCTGAAATCATTTTTCACTTCAAGGGGCAGAGAAAGAAAAGTTAGAATAATAATGAATAATATCTCAAATTTTTTGGAGGCTGGTAAGATTTTAGAAAATGGAAGTACAGTTTTTCAGTGGGGCACTCGCAGTTGTTAATCACTCAGACATTTGAGAATTCTGCTCTTGGCTTCTTGTTTTACTCCTTTTTAATATGTAAATGAGTTCCTGAATTTTAGTATTGTAATTTTGAAAAAAAATCACTAAATTCCTTAAGTATTTCAGATGCCTTTAAATAGTTGATCGTAAAATGTTTGTTCCTCTTAAAATCTAAGATCAGGGTTTAAGTTTATGGTGGAGAACTTAAGCAGTTGAAGCCATCTAAGAAAGCCTTTTGTCCTTTGTTACTTCTGGTAAAAACCCACCAGCTCACACAAATGGAGGAGGAAAAGGGAAGTCCCAAATCGTAGACCAAAACCCTCAAGGCTTCAGTGCATCTTAAACTTGTAGGAAGTTATTTAATTCTTGGTGGGTGTCCTACAGTGTATTTGATTAAACACTTAGAATAAAGCCACATCATTTTTTGTTCCAGAGGCCTCGTGGACAGAGAGATTCCAGTTATTACTGGGAGATAGAGGCAAGCGAAGTCATGCTCTCTACCAGAATAGGGTCGGGTTCTTTTGGGACAGTTTACAAAGGCAAATGGCATGGTAAGTTTTTGGCAAGTGTCACAGTCTTCTCAAAATGTTGATACTGTAGTAGGGCAATCCAGAAAAAGGTAAATAAGTGGTTTTATGGTGCAGTGTGCTTGTCTACTATCAAAGGAATTAGGTGAGAAATATTCATGTCCAATTTGCCCTGTACTCAGCACTGGGGAGGCCACTCCTTGAGTCTGGTGTCCAGTTCTGGGCACCTCAGCACAAGAGAGATCTGGAGGGGCTGGAGTGAGTGCAGAGGAGGGACACGGAGCTGGGGAAGGGCCTGGAGAATCAATCTTGTGAGGAGCCATTGAGGGAGCTGGGAGTGCTCAGTTGTAGGAAGAGGAGGCTGAGAGGAGACCTCATCACTCTCTACAGCTGCTTGAAAGGGCATTGGAGAGAGGTTGGTGCTGGTCTCTCTCAGGGGCAATCAGCAATAGAACAAGAGGGCTTCAAGCTGCAGCAGGGTAGGGTTAGGCTGGCCATGAGGAAAGAATTCTTCCCAGCAAGAGTGGTCAGAGCCTGGACTGGGCTGCCCAGGGAGGGGGTGGAGTCCCTATCCCTGACTGTGTTTCAGAGTGGTTGAGATGTGGTGTTGAGGGATCTGGTGTAGGAGAGGACTTTGTAGAGTGGGGCTGATGGTTGGACTGGATGATCCCAAGGGTCTCTTCCAACCTAAATGATTCTAGGATTCTATAAACTGAATTATACAAAAATCCAAAGGTGTGTATATATACACATGCTAAAGGTGGATAGAAAAGGGAAAATGTTGAAACTTTGGGTACTGTTTGGAAGCTGAGAGATTCTTCCAGTGTGGCTGTGCTTCAAATAATGTGCTGAGGATGCAACTACAGTAGAACACCTTCCTTTTCAGCAGCTGTATGGGATTTTTAGTAGCTGGATATCCTGCAAGAAGCACAGGTGTACTTCTAGCCAACCACGGCTGGTAAAAACTAGAAGTGTGTCAACAACTAGTGACTCCTCATGAGGCTGAATTTCAGGTCATACTGCTTGGGTACTTTGTGTGCAGGGAAATGTTTTACTGTGTAAAAATGAGTAGAGGGTGTGCTGTGTGCAAGTTCGGAGTTAGAATTGTAACATGCCTTCGTGTTCTTTTGAAAAAGAAACCCCAAAACAACAACAAAGCCAAAGGTTGGATTAATAACTTTTCTGGTCGGTGTATTTTCAGGGGACGTAGCAGTGAAGATACTAAAGGTGGTAGATCCCACCCCAGAACAGTTCCAGGCATTTAGAAATGAAGTGGCTGTATTAAGGTGAGTTGGCAGTTTTGTTGCTGAGTCATTATTACTGTTATTATTATTATTGCCTTGTTATTCCAAGGCACTGTGTTTGACTACAGCCCCTTCTTTAAGCCCAGCAGTCTGTGCCACAGTTCTCCTCACTGAACAGAAAGCTTGAACCTCACCTTTTCAAACTGCAGCAGAATTCTTTCTTTATTTATTTTTTAATTAAAAAAAGAAAATGTTCTGCTCTACGTAACTGTTTTCTGCTTTCAAATCCTGGTTTTGTGGTGTCCAGGTAATGTTAAACCCGAAGCTGGAAAAGTCAGAGTACCTGAGAACTATCTTCTTACCTGTTAATTCCTTCACAGTTTGTGACAACTCTTTGGTTTTCTGTCAGGATTCAGTCTTTTATCTAAAGTTGTCAGTTTTTCACACTTTTAAGGGTGATTCCTGTTACTCCAAGAACTTCTAATACCACTCGAGAGCTGTGAATATTGGTTGCTAATCACAAACCCCCTGAATTTTCATGGCATCTTTACTTAAAGGTTCATTGTAAAGAGCTTCCTTGGGACCAAAAGGAAGTATTTTGACCAAAAAAACCCCAAAAAAAACCCCCAAAACCTTTAATTTAAAAATTACAAATTGGCAACTGGGGCATGTTTTTGTTATTTTTAAACCCAAACTTTGCACACACATCCACCTAGCAAAAATTTTGCAGGAAGCTTGAATTTTTGGACTCAAAAAAGCTTTAAATACATTCCTTCAGCATTTTGAAAAGAAATCCATCAAGATACTAATTTCTCTTTCTGCTCTTTCCTATTAGGAAGACTCGGCATGTGAATATTCTGCTGTTTATGGGCTACATGACTAAAGATAATCTGGCCATCGTTACGCAGTGGTGCGAAGGGAGCAGCCTCTACAAACATCTGCATGTTCAAGAGACCAAGTTCCAGATGTTCCAGCTCATTGACATCGCTCGGCAGACGGCACAGGGCATGGAGTGAGTACCAGAAACAACGCTGCCTGTTTTCCCTCCTGGAATGCTCTGCCCCTTCTCTTCCCCAAACCTTAATGTGGAGTCGCTGCTTTAAGGAGCCAGAATGCTACAGCCAGTAAAGATTTTGGGCAGGCTTAATTCCCCACTGTTGTGTGGTTTTTACTTTTAATTTAGTACTTTTATTTCCCCCCCCCCCATAGATTCTTGGCTTAGTTTGTGTTAGACCACTAGTCACTTAAAGCACAAAAAAGCTGCCTGTTCTTTCATAGCTCGAGGTTTTACTGTAATCACAATATCACAGAATGCTCTGGGGTTGGAAGGGACCTCTGGAGATCATCCAGTCTAACTCCCCCTGCCAAAGCAGGGCCACCCACAGCAGGTCCCATGGGAATATGTCCAGGCAGGTTTGGAATATCTCCAGAGAAGGAGACTCCACCACCTCTCTGGGCAGCCTCTGCCAGGGCTCTGCCACCCTCAGAGCCAAGAAGTTCCTCCTCATGTTTAGATGGAACTTCCTATGTCCAAGTTTGTGCCTGTTTCCTCTTGTCCTCTCACTGGGCACCTCTGAAAAAAGCCTGGCCCCATCCTGCTGACACCCCCCCTTTAAATATTTGTAGGTGTTGAGCAGATTCCCCCCCCCCCTCAGCCTCCTCTTCTCCAGACTAAACACACCCAAGTCCCTCAGACTTTCCTCATCAGAGAGATGCTCCAGGCCCCTCATCTTTGTGGTCCTCTGCTGCACCCTTTCCAGCAGTTCCCTGTCATTGCTGAACTGGGGAGCCCAGAACTGGACCCAGTGCTCCAATTGGGACCTTGCCTATTCTAAACATAGGTTTAATTTTTTTTTCCTTTGCTGTGATACTTCCTCTAACATCAGCAAGCACTCATTTCTACTCCTGATCCTTCTGTGACACGAGGGGATGGCTCTTCCTGTCCTGTAGCTTACAGGGCTCACACACAGATGTATTTTGGAAGCATCTCCAAGATGCCTGAGTTGACACAGTCCCCACCTCACTTCTCTCTCGGAACACGTTATAATGTCCATCGCACAGAAGACACTGGCGTTGGTTGAGGCTGTTGGGGCTCATTCCTTGTAGATCAGGGCCTGAATTTCCTGCCAGACACCCAGCAAACGGGGAGCCCACATTCTGACCACAAAGATGAGCAGCTGGTAAAAAGTAAATGTTGGCATAACATATACATTTCAGGCATGTGAGGCCAGTGCAGAGTTTTCTAGGGCATTTAGCAGTCGGAGAGGAACGATGCCAGAGCTTTAGGATTTCAGTGGTGCTGCAGATTTATTTACTGCGCTGCTTCCGCTTTCTGTGATGCACAAAGGAATAGTCTCAGCTGGTGCTTGTTACATATTTCTTTTCCCCATCCTGTAAATTGACTAAATCAAGAGTATATGATAAACCAAGGCGGGGTGTGAAGTTGCCTGAACAACCTTCCTGATAGCACCCTTGTGCTTTTCTTTTTCCCTGCAGCTATTTACACGCAAAGAATATCATCCACAGGGACATGAAATCCAATAGTATCCTTTCCTAAAGGAACTGTGTTTCCATTTCCTTCAATGAGAGAGTCATTTGTTGTTAATGTGGCAGTTTGGGGTTGGCTGAAGGAACTTGGGTTTGAGGCACGTACGACTGCTAAGGAGTAGCGATTCCTCCTGGTGAGTAAGAGGTTGTTTTGTGCAAGGACTTTGATCGAACTCATGTGCTGTGGTACCAAACAGGCATGATAAAGAGAAGAGGCTGTGCTCCAAAAGCACTATATTTTACAGAAATGGTGTTTCTGTAAAATTCTCTCCTCCCCAAATGCTGTCTCGGAGAGAAGCTGCCCCCTTTTCTTGCCAGGAGATCCCTGCGCGTGTGGATGCCCGTGTGAGTGTGCACATGGTGGAGGGGTGGGTGTGTGTGTTTAGTTTCCCATGTATTTTTAATAAATCTAAAATACCTTCACACAGCTGGCAGAAACGAGGCCAAAAAATCATACTGTAAATTCAAGGCAAGCTTTTTTTACCGCTCTGCTTCCTGCAAAAATGCAAATGGGGTAATGCACGTGGAGTAAAACTGCTGGGAACTGATGTCTTTGGCCTTTGCAAATGCCTGGTCTCCAAACTGCCAAGGAGAGCACCCCTTGAGCAGCGTAAGCTCTGACTCCCAGTCACGGAATGCAAACAGAATGGTTTGCAAGCGTCATCGTGAAAAAATAAGTCAAATTCAGCAATAACTTTAGGGGACTCCCATTCTCAGTTAAGCAAGAGAAGTCATTGGTTTGGTCTCTAGGAGCTCGGGAGTTTGTGGTTCCTGACAACGATAACCATTTTTGTGAAAGAAATGAATTGTCCTGATGTGGAAATGAGAACTGGGAGTCTGTCATGTTTATGTTTCTGATTCATCTTTTTGAATTAAGCCATTCTTAAATGACATTGTCAAACGCTATTTTATGAAAATAACCCCAGCAAAGAAAACCCTACTTCTCAGCCCTAACAGGCAAACCTCTGGAGTAGATAGATTACAAATAGTAGAGAGGGGCCTATTTCCACTTAAATCATAGCTAAATCTCAGGAGATCTGCCAGAGAGCTTCACCTAAATATTTGGATGGGTTTTTTTCCTTCTTGGACTTGTTGGGGTTTGGTTTATGTTTTTAATCTCAATGTTCTTTCTTGAGTTGTGATGACTTCTCTGTCATTTCCCTATGTGTTTCTTGACACCAGTTGTTGAAGTGCCTGCAGTCCTTGGTGTTAATTAACACAGCTGACAGCTGTAGTGGCTGTAAAGAGAAATGTACAAATAACACAGAAACATCTGGTCTTGTTTAGTCTTAAATGTTAACTCTGTCAATATGGATGCTGCAAAATTCTTCTCCTCTGTTTTAGATACAGCTCCTAACAGGTTTAAGTAGTGATATGCTTGGGTATCACCTAACCCAGACCTCGGGAAATTCAGAATTGTTCACTCCAGTTTTCTACAGAAATTCTTTAACAGCTGTTTAGATATATTCCTTCATGAAGGCCTCACCGTGAAAATAGGAGACTTTGGTCTGGCGACTGTGAAGTCCAGGTGGAGTGGATCTCAGCAGGTGGAGCAGCCCACTGGCTCGATCTTGTGGATGGTGAGCAAAACGTTTCACTGCTTTGAATTAGTTCATTTTCATTCTCTTCAGCGCTGTCTTAAAGCTCTAAACCTGAATGAACCAACATCTGCTGGGTAGGCTTTCATTCCAGTTGTGGGACACGTTAAATGTGAAGAACAAGGTGCTTGAGAGTTTGATTGTCCAAAGTGGACATCATACCAAGTGGATAGATGATGGTGAAGCAGTGGATGTGGTGTACCTTGGCTTCAGTAAAGCATTTGACACCGTCTCCCACAGCATCCTTGTAGCTAAACTGATGTAGTGTGGCCTGGAGGATAGGGTAGTGAGGTGGATTGTGAACTGGCTGAAGGACAGAAGCCAGAGAGTGGTGGCCAATGGGGCAGAATCTACTTGGAGAGGCCTGTGTCTAGTGGAGTCCCTCAGGGATCAGTACTGGGACTGGTACTGTTCCATATATTCATCAATGACTTGGATGAGGGAATAGATTGCACTGTCAGCAAGTTACTGATGACACCAAACTGGGAGGAGTGGCTGACAGGCCAGAAGGCCATGCTGCCATTCAGTGGGACCTGGACAGGCTGGAGAGTTGGGCAGGGACAAATTTAATGAAATAGAACAAGGGCAAGTGTAGAGTCTGGCATCTGGGCAAGAACAACCCCAGGTACCAGTATAGGTTGGGAAATGACCAGTTGGAGAGCAGTGTAGGGGAAAGGGACCTGGGGATCCTGGTGGGCAGCAGGATGGCCATGAGCCAGCACTGTGCCCTCATGGCCAAGAAGGCCAGTGGCATCCTGGGGTGTATTAGAAGGGGGGTGGTTAGTAGGTCAAGAGAGGTTCTCCTCCCCCTCTACTCTGCCCTGGTGAGACCCCATCTGGAATATGGTGTCCAGTTCTGGGCCCCTCAGTTCCAGAAGGACTGGGAACTGCTGGAGAGAGTCCAGGGCAGGGCTACCAAGAGGATGAAGGGAGTGGAGCATCTCCCATAGGAGGAAAGGCTGAGGGAGCTGAGGGAGCAAAACCCAAAGCAAAGAGCCTGCATTTTTGCTCTGTAGCTGTTCTTTGTATCATTCACAGACATCTCTGCTGAGTTCTCCTCAGGCAGAAGGGGAGGCTGGTTTCGTTTCCTTGAAAGCTGATGGAATCTCGCCCCCAGTCTTTGTTGTGGCTCTTCGACGAGTCCTTTGCTCAGTCATTCGGAGCCACTTCTTTTGTGGGGGGACACACACATCTTAGTCAACAGGAAAGATGTTTTGGTGGTTTCTGTCTTGTTTCATGACGTTGTTTAACTTTGGGGAGCTGCTTTGTTTTGCAAAGATTCAAGGATGCTCTTGTATTTCTTCCCCGATCTTTGAGATAACACTATTTCATATATGGGTGTCACATTTTGATTTAACTGTTTGGGCCTTATTTTACAAGAGATTAAGTCTCTCTCAGAATTCTATGTTTCCTCCCTTTAATACTGGTACCTACTGGAGGATCAGGGGGAGAGACTCTGACTCAGTTGTATGGAAAGCTCAACAAAAGTCAAGGCCTGTTGCAAATTGGAATAACAGTACTTTGTTCTGATGGTAAAATGCTTACTGAGTTAAAGTGCTGCTTTTTTGTTGATTTGCAGTTAAATTTTTGTAATGAGAGGTAGAGTAGCACTGCTGGAGCTTCAGCTAAAGCTCATCACGTGTTTGGGGTGTCCTCCCCTCCCTGATTTGTGGTTGAGCTCCCACTTTTTTACTCTTAGAATCACAGAACCATTCAGG
>VZTM01042028.1:26322-101566 GCA_013400555.1 Jacana jacana | reverse complement strand
TGTCAAAAGATATGAATGACTCATAAAGGCATTTCAGGTGCTCAGAATGACTAAATACAAACTGAAAATCCCCCAATGTGTTTTGTCTATCCTAGTATCAACAAAAGAGTCCTTCTTATCTGCCTTTAAGACTACAGTGACGACTTTAAGAGTACAAGGGACCAAGTGAGTGTAAAGCCTTATTTCTACAGCATGATAAAATGCAATGTTATTATACATAAGAAGGAGATATGATCTCTGGACATATTTATGATGTCTTAAAATAAACCAAAATTATTTGGAGTTCACATTTCAGCAGAATACCTAACACACAACCTAAATGGACTAGAAATGCTATTTGGGCTGGAAGGAAAATGCCCCTTGAAGACTGAATCCCAGCCTTTTGAATGTGCACTCAGCTGGAATAGAGAGCAGTCTGTTATCAGAATAAGCCTTCAGCTGCAGGATGGAGGTTGGAATGGAAACCTGTTGAAAGGATGACGTACTCCACACAAATATTTTTCTAGTTAATTTTTATGATATGGAAACAGGACTTTGGGTGGAACACTTAATTATTTGATGAAGACTCAATTTAGATGCAGTCTATACTTCTCAGTAACTTCCCTCACCTTGTTTTAGAACAAACTGAGATAAAGGGATAGATTTTGGCACCCCAGCCTCAAGATTAGGAGAGCGTGAGTTCTTGGCTTCCAGACCACTGAAACAAACAACAGCCCTTTTTGTTTCCAGGAAAATCCAGTGGAAATCTGCAATGCTGGGGAAAGGGAAATTTCAAATAGTTGCAGAAGCGCTCCTCAACTTGGTTTAACCGGGGTTGTCATACCAGAACTCCACACCCTAATGGCACAATATGCCAATTCTTCATTAATCACCACATTCACTCCATCTTACTGAGGACAGTAAAGTTCATTCCTACCTCACACAACTTCAATCAGGACGTAAATTTGGTTTATTCTACTTAATTTTTAGTTTTTAAGACAATCAGTTTTCTTATTAATGAACCTTCAAAAGGCATCTTCCAGTCACTTTCACTCAATTCTGTCCCCTTATTCCTACTTTATTTCTTTTTTTTTTTTTTGCCATTGAAAGTCTGCAGAGGACAAACCTGCATGTTTTAATTCCTTGCTGTGCCCTGTTTACATGGCTCCAATTGGTTTTACACTGTACAGCCTGTCTGAGACACAAGATTAAGTGACTTGCCCACAGTCCCAGCTAAATGCATATTCAGGGAGACTTTTATAGTTTGTTTTATAGCCATAGATTCCACAGCATCCAAATCCCCCAGAGATGGTTTTGAATTTGTATATATAACCCCCTTTTGTTTCTCTGAGTGTCTCTGCTTAATATTTTCCATTTTTTCCTCATTTCTCTTAAACTCTAAACATAACAGTCACTTTCAGTTAAATAGAGGAAACAAGTTTCTGTGATTTCTGGTCATCTTTTGCTGAGATGTGGAATGAGAAAAGGATTTAAGATCTGATTTATTGAGTTACATTAAACCTTAAACAGCTTTGTCCTTATCTTGTCTCCCATTGCTCTCTTCTGATTGAAGAAGTCCTACAGAAATGATTAATTTACTTTCCAGTTCTGATGGAATTTTGTGGATATTTTGTTTTTAGCCAAAAAAACTTTCAGAACTGGGAAGTTCTTGCCACACAGACCTACACACACACCTGCATGTTGCAGGCTATGGAATGGCTTCAGATATATCTGCAGGTCAAAGATGGATATTCAACTCTTATGCCTGGAACAGTACTCAGCTATGGATTTGTATTCCAGTGCCTGAATATAGCAGGGCCAATATTATTGTCAGGCAGGCACTAAATGAAGCTTTTGAGGGCATTGTGAAGATTACTTTTGATAATGAGACTTGTGTGAGCCAACAAACTCATGCCTTGCAAATCATGAAATGCTTTTCGTAATACAACACTGTGCTGCAGTCATAAAGTGTTAAAGCACAAGCCACATGACAGTCTTCGGGATACTTCCATTTAAAAGTGTTTTTAAGTCTTGTGTTTTCTGTTTCCTAATCCTCTTTATTAAGATATATGAACAAATTCTTCCTTACCCAGCCACTATTACAAAGGGGGACCTTTTCACCACTTGAGCTTTAAGTCTCCTAATATTAGAAGGCAGCAGATTCTCTTATATCCCTCTAATATATTTTTTGGGGGTCAATTTGAGGTTTTCTTGTTTTTCTGTACCTGTTTTTCTCACTAATGTTCTCTTCTCTCATTTTCCTCCAGACTGTGAGCCTTGGAAGTCAAATCTTGAAACAAGTATTTTATATGGTTCTATACATCATTTTAGATGTTGCGAGGACCGTGGCTGATTTAATGTTTAGCCTTGACTCTGGTTCAAGGTCCATTTAGATGGTCTTGTCATCTTTGTTGAGGTCTTGTTTTGGTATCTGTCATTTCGTGCTCCAGAGAATTTCTTGCAGTAATTATTGCCATAGGTGATCAGTGCAGTGAGAAATGGGATCAAGGAAAGAGTGAAGATCCAGATAGTTAAAAGCCATGAAAATAAGGGTCTTAAAAATAAAACCTAGTACTGAACAAGGAGCCAAGGGTGGTCTGTGATGAACTGAACTGATCAACTCCTATCAGTCTGTGTTGCTGATGTGACAGGTCACCATGTGTTGGACCATCTGGATCCTCTTCATCATGTTCTCCATCAGCCCTTGTACAGTAATGCTCAGTAATTTAATACGAAGGTGACAAACATGAGGCTGGTTGATCTTCCTGCCACATGGCAGGAAAAGATGCAGTCTCTTGATTAGCTAAAAGATATTTCTACCTTAAACATGTCTTGAGTACTCAGAAGCAACAAAGTATATGGGACCTAGCTGAGATGGCAAAATCTTAACAGATCCCTTACATCAAGGAAAACTGTTGTCTTAACTAGCTCTTTAAAGTTTTTTCTTGTTCCCACCTGCACCTATGTGGTTCGTATTTAATGTCTTATTTATTTCAACCAGGCAATGATTCAGCTGGATCTTAACACAGAAATATGGATGATAACACAGAAGTGAGTGACTAGCCAAGAACCGTGATAATTTTTACTTTTAACACAACCAATAAACTAACAGAAAGAGGTGGGTTTACAAACATTTAATGTTTTGAAGCTTTTCCTCCACACACACCAATTCCCAAGGCTATTGACCTTGATCCCTGGCTCCTGACCCCTCCCTAGTCCTGCCAAGCTCTGCTAGACACAAGTCCACAAGTCATCCCAACTTGTTCTCTCTGCTGAGCCACATACTGTCCTGCTCCAAAGACAGGCCCCCTGAGCCCATCCTCTTCCCTGTCCTGCATGCAGCCTGTGCTGCCCATCTCCCCTGGTGACCCTGCAGCACATGTCCTCATGGAAAGGTTGAGTGGACAACTGATGGTTTCTTCAGCAGATGCTGATGAAAGAGAAGGGCCCAAGAGAATCAAGGATGAGAGCTTTGCAGTGGTAATAGCTCCTCTCTACTTGGCTAATCATTGAAGAACTGTTATTTGTGAAAATACATATTTACATTAGAAAACCTCTTTCTTGCAGCTATACCTACCATGCTGACTGCGTAATAAGGCACAGGGTGAGAAATTGGGTGGGAAAGCATGAGGTTCTGGTTCGTGCTCAGACGAACTGTGAAACACTCCAGGTGATATCTGACTTACATATTTAGATGGAAGATGAGCTGAGGGCTAAAAGTGGTTCAGAAATGCATAGATTTTGTCTTTGCTTCATTTTACAGCATATAGTTTGTTACTACTGTTCAGTTACAGCTTGACAGTAACATTTAAGGAGACAGAGATGCTTTTCGGTGCTGTCTGCATGTTACGCTGTGCTCTGTGGGAGGGAATGAAAGCAGGGCAGTTTCTGAGCAAGACAATTCATTCCTAATAGAGCACTGATCTATCGTTTGCCATGTGAGTGTTCAAATAGAAAGAATGTAATTTGCACTGTGATGTATGCAATACAAAATTTGACATTTCCCCCCCAAATAACAAATGAAGCAACTGGGAAAAAGAAGAAGAAACATAGCAGATAAAGTGACAGACTAAAAAAGATTTAAATTGACAAAAACTGCAACAGATCAGAAGGACTCCTCAAGAAAATGCAACTGTGAGAAACAAACAGTGTGTCACCAGGGCTTGGGATTTTCGAGTATGAGAGTATGAACATGTAGAAAATATCCCAAAGATCACAACTGAAAATGCCAACAGTGTCAAGCCCTCTGCTAAGGAGGGGCTGCCCATGGTCTCATGAGAACAGGGTATCTTTTCTGGCCTTGCTATGATCTTGGGAAAGCCTCTTCCTTAACCTTTCCCTTTCTTTTCTCATTCCTCTTGTCTCTCTCACCTGTATATACTGCGAACACTTCAGGGAGAAATGATACCTGTATGAAGCCCAGCAAAACAACACCTGGAGTCTTGGCTATGACCTTTTAGCTCTCTTTCATAGTGCTAGCAACATTACTGGTGTAACAGGAGAGTTCAGGCTGGAAGCTGAAAAGATTCCCAAGTTTCCTTGAAAAGCTGAGCAGTTCTTGATAATTGCACCCCTTTTCACACGTTTTCTTCTTGTCACGCATCAGCTGATCAGTGTGCTTCTGCGACTAGCAGTAGCAGTACATAGAAGGAAAGTGCCACTTTCCAGAGAGAATGATCAATCTCTTTGACTTTGCCTGTAAACATGTTTCATCAGGGGGTCACTAATATGCTTTTATTGCCTCACTGTCAGAGATGATGCCATTACCAAGCCTGATAAAGTATTCTATAGAGGGTTCCTTTTAATTTTATTTTTTATGCGATCATGAGAGACTGTAACCGATAAATTTAGTTCAATGCTTTCTCACTATTAACTAATTCTGAGTAAATCCATTGGGGCAGTCTGGATACAAACACTTCAAAGAATTTTTACAGGATATTGAAAATTATATTCACCATGGGACAGAGGTTTAAGTACTGAGCTGCTAGTGTTTTCTTTACCATTAAAGCTACAACACTGCTAAATGTCATTTAGTCAAAACACTGTATTCAGAAGGATTTGTAGCACAAGATGACTATTTGCTTTTAATAAATTTGTCGCATCAGAGTGGTTAAGTTAGCTTATTTCTGGGGGGAAAGGGAGTTTGAGAAAAGATGATGCTTTTTTCCCTCAGTTTCTTTCTTGGGGCCCAATCCAGCTCCCACCAAAGGTGATGAGAGTTTTCTTATTGCCTACAATGTGAATAGTCCCATGATCTTTGAGGGCTTTGAAGTTCAAATCCACATTAAAATACAGGGTTTTTTCAGAGAGAAACAGAGGGAAAAATACCAACAACCCTACCGACCAAAAAACCCCAGATCTAGCAGCAGCAAAAAAACCTCCAAAACAAAACAAAAAGAACTGAAATAAGGTTTTTCTCATGGAATATTTTTTTTTTCTCCAGGCTGCTTTCATATCCTATATAGCACCCTAAAAACTGGAACACACGATGTGAAACCATGGAAACAGCTGGATGCTATAGGACTTTTGAACTAGTTTTGTCAAGGTTTATGCTTTGGGGATTTGATTTTTTTTTAAGTTTAATTGATTTTTTTCCCCTACTGAAATCCATAATATGTTGAGCTTGTTAAACCTATGTTAGAGGTCACAGACTAAATTTAATTGGTAGTATTTCTTTTGAGCCTAATTTAAAGGGTGATTTGGCTTTATGGACAGATTCTTAGCTGTTGTAAATCAGTTCAGCTATAATGGGGTTCTGTTTGCAGTAGTAGAAAATATGGTCATCCAAGACTCAAATCCCATGCAAAATCTTAGGAAGAACATGAAAAAAAGAAACAAACAAACAAATTTCATTTCTTGAAAGACTGTTTTAATGAAACTTTCTGTGAAGATTATTATTTTGCAAAGAGGTTAAAATACTTCTGTGGTTCTATTTCCATTCAATCCAAGAAGACAGGGTAGTAGTCCTTGAAATATGGTTATATGTGGTTATATGGGCTATATGGTTTGGGTTTATTTGGTAGAGCCACCTTGTAAATCACAGCCATCTCTCCAATGACTTATTAAAACCCTTTCCAGCAGATGCCACTGGCCCTCTGGGAAGCCTTGGACTCAATGTTAATGGCCCCTCCTCCTCTTTCTCCCTCCTCTGCTTGCTTTAGACTCAGACCTGGCCACCTTTGTGCAACAGCTCCTGGCATGGTATGCCCACCCTTTTTCCTGTCCCCCTTCCACGCTTCTTCACTCTAGCCCTGGGAAGTTCCCTGACAGCAGATACCTCTGATTGATAGCCTGAATGAAAATCATAATCAATTAAGTAGCATTGTGGTGCAGAGAGAAGGATTAATAGTTATATTTTTCCTAATAAATAAATAAATGCTTGAACAGATCTTGGCCCTTAATCCTACAAGATGTTTAATTTTATGCATTGTGGGCAGTCCTGGTTTTTATACACCTACTCATAGCTCATGTGCATAAATCCTTCCAGGCTTAAAGACTATAGAGTATGCTTGAAGTCACTGCTGTGCAAAAGGCTCTAATAGGATGCTAATACAGGTTGCAAGTGGCTTATGGGTCTTGTGAGGATCATGAGATTACTTTTCACTTACAAATGTAATTTTAGTAAAATGTATTCAGGATCAGGAGTCCCTGCTGTGCAGATGTGGAGGTGGGTGGTCAGTAGGAATGAAGATAAACCAAACAAAGAAGTGCACAAAATTCAGTCAAAGGGTTTGTAGACCTGGTTTGGTTAAGACTATATTTCCTGAATCCAGATGTCCTGGAAAAAAAGGAAAAAAGTACTACAAAAAACAGATAAAACACTATAAAAAATGCTAGTCATCTTGTCTAACTCAATCAGAAATTGCACTTTAGAAATAGCCTTGAAGTGTTTTTCTGAGTAGCTCAGTAGATACAAAAGGCATTGATAAGCTTTTGACTGAAAGAACTGAGTCCCCTAATCTTTTGGGATTCTCTTATCACCAGCCAATGTGGAAGGTATTGGAAAAATTCAAGGACTAAATATTCAAGTCATTTATTAATACCCAGTAATGACAAAACTGTAATCTCAGTACAGTAGGTTAAATAACTGAGCCTGGGCAGCTCTGAGGGCTATGATCTACATATGAGCACCTTATCTTCAATCTACTCTAGCCTTTACATCGATTCTAAACAGCAGGGCCATAAATCTTTCACTGATGATATGGCACTTATATCTATTTTCCCCTATATCTATTAACTGAAAAAGTAATTTCTGTATACATCATGCTTCAGTTAACTCATCTTGACAGCAATAATGTGTAGTGACAATCTCCTGAGACAACTCCAAACTTCCCGCCTCTGGAATATGTACTGGAAACTCCCTCTCCTTATACTTTACTAAGAACTGGTTGTGATAATGTGAGTCATAATAGTGTGATGCCACAAAAAGAACCATAATGCTTTAGCTGCGCAAATCAACATTCAAACTTGCCCTTGAAAAGATTATATTGGTAGAGAAACCTATTTAGAATGGAGTTTTCTGCTGAAAGAAAATATTACACAAATCATTATTCAGGCAGTTTAAAGGTCTTGAACATGAAAGGGGAAGATGGGTGGAAATACTTCCAAAGATGATAACTTTAGAAAGGATAAGGCTCATCAAAATAAAAACAAATAAAATTATCCTATTGCATTCTTCCTCATGGTGGATCCTGGTCTCTAGGGAGGAACTGAAGTCTTCACAATGACTTGAAAGGACTTGGGTGGTGTCCTAGCAAAAAATAATAGCAGTAACAAATGTCTCAAAGATAGAGCTTTATCTTTGTTACAGACAGGAAATACTATCCTGAAGTCTGCTTTCTCATTAGAGTAGACATTAAGACACAGACACATGAGTTGGAGCTGAAAGGATGTCTGTATGAAATCTCAGGCATATAGCCTGAGAAGAAATACTCAGCATGAGAAGAAATTCTCTCCAGTGTGGCTGTGACCTTCTTCCTGAACACAGTGTAAAAATATTTCCTTTGTCATAGAAAGTTATGATGCCTCTATAGAGAAAATACCCAAAGGCTGAAACTTGGTCTGGAAAAAATTTCCTCACTGAAGAAACAAAAATTTGGTAAAATACAGTGCATTGTGGTTGATTTATGAATGGCTGAAAATTGCCATTACACACTCGCTTGGTACTTGTACAGCTCACAGCGTTCACAGTCAAGGCAAGATGTGCTGAAGAGTTCTGACCTTCCAGTTACAAAATCCATGAATTAACTTGGAAATCATCTGCTGAAATGGGAAGACCACTCTCCAGGATAGTGCAATGAATCACACTCTACTACTACAGACCTACTCTTCTGTCAGCCACACAGGCAGCACTCCGCATCTGTGCATGACATGAGCCACAGTTACACATTCACATCAGTTTATACTGAAATCTCATTATATAGTACCTAAATGACTTGTTTCAAGAAACTGTTTCATGATACTTCTTAAGATGTCCTTCTGAATCTTTTCTAATGTTTTAAATAGCCCGTACTGATTTTAAATTCTTCTAGAATAAGCATAGAATCATAGAATCATAGAATCATTTAGGTTGGAAGAGACCCCTGGGATCATCAAGTCCAAGCAGCCAAGGAAGATTTTCTGTCTTCAAAATTTAAGTTAAGAATGTGAATTAGGTGCAAAGAGTGTGTGTGAGATCTTGTAACTCACAACTTAGGCTGACCAAATAAATGAAATAAGCAACTAGACAACTTTAAATATTGTTACCAAAATTAGCTAATTTCACCAAGGAAAACTGACTTGGCTGAAAAGAATAATTATATAACTTTTCTGCCACTTGCATATCTAATTGTTTTAATTGTACAAAATATCTTCTCTGCTCACATCTGATTTCAACAAATTATTCCACAAACCCTGTGAAGAGCAACAAGAAGTGTAATATTTAAAGGACAAGGATAAATAAAGTGCACATTTGCGTAAGGTGCAAAATTCAATTAATGTCAGCAGAAACTAGACTCAAATAAATTGTAACTGTCCCAGAGCGAATAACTATGACAGTGCATTTGTTCGACCTTTTCCTTACTCTGGGTACAGCTTGAAAGTCTCCTCCCCAAAAGCCCCAACATCTTCATCTCTGTTTCAGGTCCTAGCTAGTGATACCCTCATGCGTCACTTCTTGTTCTCCAACTTAATTCCTAGTGGGCCCATGAAGCTAAATTTGGGAAATATGGCTGCATGGCCATCACCACCACAGTCATTGCAGACAGTGGTGGCTCTCCCAGTAGAGACCCCTTGGTGGCTCTGCCTGTCTCTGCTACCAGGGGAAACCGTGCTGCTCACCCCATCCCTGCCACTCTCTCCTCTGCCAACCAACAGTGAATTAGCATCTCTTTCCAAACAGCATAGCAGGAATATAGAGGAGAAACAGAAACCTGAAATGGTTTCCTTCTCTCAAGTGCTCCTAGGACAGTGTAACTACACATTACGTTTGATATAGTTGGTGTTTAGGATGATTTAGTTTTGAACTAGTTTTTATGGATATGTAAAATGCCTGTTTAAGATGCAAAACATCTGTCCAGATGGCATTGGCATAGCTGACTGTGCCTTTGGGCAACGAGATGGACTAGATGACCTTTTGAGGTTCCTTCCACTTCTGCTTTTTCTGACTCTATTTTCTACAATGAAAACCGGAGTGCTTTAACGCCATCCACAAGTGAGCACAACTGCCAAGAAAATACGCACTGGAGGGAAAAATCCTCTTTGCTCTAGTTTGTAATGTTTTTGGTTTTTTTTTTTAACCTAATGTACAGATAGATCTTCACCCAGAAAGAGACTAATTTTTTACTGGTTCTTGTGAGTACTGGCTATTTTTATTACTTTTATATCTCTCATAAAGGCATTTCTTTCAGACAGAACACTCTCAGCCCTGGTAAGTATTTGATCCCTTTTTTTCAAAGCAGACATCACATTCTAACCTTAATGCTTTGTATTGTGATTTTGCCTTTTTTTTTTTTTTTTTTTTATTGGAAGTTTCTGTAATCTAAATACATCTTTATTTCCAAGAGGATGACTGTTTCCTAGGGGATGACACTGCTTCTGGCCGAGACAAAAGCTGTTCCACCCAAGGAAATCTTCTGAAGTGCTAAACACAAGGATGTACTTTTCATTTCATCTTCTGTGCAGGCAGCTTTTCTCTTCTGCACGAAGACCTCAGCTGCCGTGTTACCAGGTCTTTGCCCGTATGGCTTCATTTGCTAATAGCATCCTTCACACTCTGCTTTGGTAGACACTAGCAGGGGATTCAAGATGTAGCAGCAAAAATGGTGAAACAGGAAAATACATGCGCAAAACCTAAATGCAGAGACCATTGAGAAGGGTCAGGCAAGGAGAGGGTCAGGCATGGAGCTGGTCAGGCATGGAGCTGTGGGCTGGGGGTAGCTGAAGGAGCAGTGGCCTTGCAGATGGCAGAATCCAGTCCCAGCTGAGCAACAACACTGATCCTGGCCAGGCTAAAACTGAAGAAGGGAAGAGCTCAGAGTCAGTGCTCCACTCTGGGCTTTCCTCTTGACCTGTTTCTGGGAGGTTCTTGGTAACTTGCCTGGGCCTTTACCAGTGCTGAACTAAAGAGTTGAGAATATCTCCTTCCACCTAGGGTGCTTGACACCCCTATGGAGAGATCGGCAGTGGAGAACCAAGTCTTCTGCTGAGTGTTGAGTAATTTGAATAGGAAAAGTGTTGAGAGTTCAGACTCAGCTCTGACCTAGGCTTAACATGAAATAACAGAGCAACCAATGCCATTTTAAAAGAATTGCTGTCAGTGTGAATAGAAGAGAAAACTGTTTTCAAACAGGGAATGACTTTAAAACAAAAATCATGAAGAAGTTTAAAAAAAAATCCAGCTGCTTGTGTTGGCTGAAAACTGAGATGGAAATGTCTATGTAATAAACCCAGAACCAACAGTAACAGCGCTCTACATGTGACCCACACTGCACTGACATAATCCCCTTGCATCCTGCGGAACACATTATTGACAGATTGAGCCCTGACTGTTCAAAAGAGTTCCCAGTTGCTGCAGAGAGGCGCAATGACACTGAAAGTCACACTGTTTAGCAGGGAGGGAGACTGCTGGGTGAATAAGTTCACAGAAAAAGACAAAAAATTGTGTCACAAGACTTGCCTGTCAACAGGGCACATCAGGAGGAAAAAAAAAATGCAACAGGGGAAATTGTGAGGCCATAGGGAGAAAGTTCCTTGTAGTAAGATTGGAAAGACAGGAGTGTCAGCTTGCTAAGAGTTTGTGAATCTCCATCCTTGAAGGTTTTCACTCTTGACAGGCAATGACCTGTAAAGGCAGCCCTGGCTCAAACAAGGGTTGGGCTGCAAATGTCTTCTGCAACCTACATTTTTCTGTTCCCAAGAGGAGATAGAATCCTACAAGTTCAAGATTACTTGTCCAGTCTAAGCTACTCCCATGGAAGAATGTGAGCACAAGGCCACCATGAAAAGCAAGGAGTTAAAATAGGAAGGAAGTGTAGATGCAAAGGCAGGATGAAGGAGGAGCAAGGGGGAAGTACAGGATGTAGTTATGACAATTTAAATGTAAATGCCACTTATTCACTCATCTGAATGGCACTTCAATGAGGAGGAGATTAAGTAACACAGTTGTCTCTGTCTGGAGTTGAATCTTACTGTGTCTTAGTTTTCCAGGAATGGTGCACTTTGAGATAATGGATCTTCCAGAATTGCAGTTTGTGATAAAATAATTTTTATCCAACTTCAAAAGCCGTGGCAGAATTTTTCATGCTTCTAGTATACATATTGACTGAATGCTGTGCCTGATTTCTGGAAGAGTCCAGATGGGTTTGTTGGAATTATCCAGGCTCTTCAGTGACTACTGAAGGGGTTGTCAGCCCTTGATCCCCACTGAGGTCTCATGAAATACAGTGATATGCAACCTGGGACATTTCAACCAGGTTAATTGCCAGGGATGTATTCACCATGATCCATGTGAGCATAAACATTCCTGCCTCTTTGTTGCACTCAGGAGATAAACAAAATATGCTTTTTGCCATCAAGATTGACACAGTGTTTTTTTTTAAATTTAAGGAATAAAAAGATTCCAAAATATGAAGAACTTGAGTTTGTTTTTAAAGATTTCGTCTGTGGGAACCCTTCAGAGTAAAACTGCAGAGTACTCAATTTACCTCTTTCTGAGAGATGAAAGGATGAAATGAACCCAGCTGGGTTTTAAACCCGTGGTTTCATGGAATCTAGGTGTTTCAGATCAGATGCTTAAACTACTAAATCATCCCACAAAATAGAATACTTGTGTTCTGCCTTTTTAGTTTCTTTTATCCAAAACTTCTGAGCTTGGTGGGGTTTTGTGGCTCTGTCTGATTTGATTAGCAGAGCAAATAGCACAGTACAGCAGCAAATGCACAGCCCTGTCATATACCCTGTGCAGCGGGCAAGGGTTTTCCATTTAATACATCATTTAAAACTTGCTTCAGCAGCTCCACAGAGTTAGTATGTACACTTAACTCACAGAAGGGTTAAAAATAATGCTTCTCTCTTCCCTCTTCTCACTGTGGAGAGAGGGACATCTGAGTACTCAGCTACACACATTTCCCTGAAAGCCTCAAAGCTTCGCACATGTCCAACTGCACCTTTGTCATTCATCTCATGCCATTCTCGTCTGCTCAACTGGAAAGCCAAAGCAGGCTTACAAATTTACTTGCAAATTTGAAGTTGCAAACCTTCTCTGTGGTTGTGTGAGCCTGGGTGATTGTTCTCATATTGGACTGCCAAGCTACTGCCTTGACACAGTAGTGGTTGCAGACCCCTTAGCACCCATCTTTTTGCATTCCCAACCATTAGTTTAAATTGAGAAAACCGCGTTAGCTCTGTCTCTGCCAAAAGTAGCATACAAGAGGATAGAAATTTGGGCTATCCATTAGTCACTTTTACAGTCTTTGATCTTTGATATGTGGATGCAAGCCTATGAGAAACTCAGGGTTGGAGCTGAGTGAGAATTTTTAGCCCATCATACTTTCTGAGATTTCAGAACTCCTCCTGGAGGTGTTTCAGAGAATCCAGAAATCCTGACCACTGAGTATCAGACAGCCTGGCACACATCAGGGCGTAGGAGACCCTGATTCATCATGCTGCCCTGATTCACTAATAAGCTACTAATAGGGCCAGAGAGCAGGAGTGATCACCTTGATAGCTCAGTGATTTGGTCACTCATCTAAAACATGGGAGAACCAGGGTCATGCCCCTGATCTAAATCTGGCAAAGCAAGTAGCTAAATGCATGTCTCTGGTACTCCAGCTGAAACTCTCACCACCAGACCAGTGTTGTATAACCCTTCTTTTTCATGAGCAACTTCTCCCCAGATTTGAGAAACCTCTACATGGGGAGTCATTTAGTTGAAAATACTTGAAAAGAGAGCTTGCTGTCAGGCTGCAGGAAAGGAGATAAAAAGGGGCAGTTGTGAAATGCTTAGGGTTGCACGCTGCACACAGCCTGCTCTTGACCTGTGATTTGGAGACTGGGAGAGACAGCCCATCCTTTCAACCTGCTCAGCTGGCAGCATGGAGGACAGGCACTCACATGTGGGAGGAGCATTATTTCTTGTGCAGAATTACTGTAGGATTATAGAAACATGGAAGCCATTTGCATGAGTTGCTGGAAGCACAATGCAAAGTAAGTGCAAATTATCCATTCTTCTGTAGTCTATGGAAATAATGAATTAGATAAAAATATTTATTAATATTTGAAATCAAGCCTTTCCTGGGATAAAGCCTTGTTTAGAGAGTGCTTTTCATTTGTCCACTTTACTTCTTTCGATATTTATTGATCAGACATGTAATGAAGACAGCTGGGTCATGTAGTTAGAAAGAAACACTGGCGTGCTCCTGAGACGGCAGAGACTGCAGAGAATATCCTGTTCCATCACTTTGTATAGACTGTGACACCAGAAAACAGGGAATAATGCGGAAGTACTGTGTGAGGAACTTATAACTGTCAGTGTGATAAATATGCAATGAGGAACAGAAATAGCAAATCCCACATGGAACCTGATCACTTGTCTTTCTAGTCCAGGCTTGTTTCAACATGAAGTACTCGAGAGTAACAAACTAAAAAACTTGCTGCAGGAATCCTACACTGGAGCAGTTTTTTTCCTAAAGATTTCTTTCTAACCTTGACTAATTAGAGATTGGCTTGTGCCCCGAAGCGCAAGGATTTGTATTACTTCTAAAATCTTTTAAAATCCTACTATTGCTGCATATTTTCATCCTCTGTATTAATATGAAACGGTTTTTGAATCCTGGTATATTCTTGGCCAAAAAGATCCAGTGACAATGAGCCTTACAGACTAACCTGTCTTAGCTTGAAGGAAGTACTTATCTTTTTGAAATTTTTTTGACTTATGAAATATACCTTAGTTTTGTATTATGAGATTAGGTAGGCAGGAATTGTAATGAAAAGTAGCCAAAGAATTGCATCTTTATGAGTATGTAAGAGATTGATGAGTGCAGGCCATTCGGCAGATGAGTTATATGCCTTCCAAATGTAATCCAAAACTTAATTTTTTTAAAACACTTTAGAATACCCCTTCTAACCAGTTATAAGGAATTAATGTGGATAGATTAACAAACCAAACTCTTTTCTTTCATAGAGGAAATCCTTTTCCTTCTAAAGACTCACAAGCATATAAAATGTATTGAGATGACTCAGTTCCAACTGATCTTGCTTCAGGCAAGCACTTAGCTATCAGGTGCTGGAGGTTTAGGCTGGATCTTGCATCAGCATCTTGTGAGGTAACAGCATTTACACCAGTGGGCAAAATATTAGATTCATGATTCTTAAGGGATTTGCACCTTAAGAAAGCAGTAGGATCAAATATCTTCTTAGAAGGTTTCTTCCTTACCTTTTAGGTACTTATATGTTGAAGCACAAAGCCCCCTTATCAGATACATCTTTCATACAAGCTCTCCTGTCTTGACAGAAGTATTATTATACTCATTTCACAAACAAAGAACTGAGAAACACTGAGTTGTCACTCAGAAGGTCCTTGGTGAATACCTATCTCCTCATCATCCCTGTAACTTCCTTTTACGCAAACATCTTTTAAATGAAGGTGATTTAGTCAGACGCCCTCTGCATTTAAAAAAATATATCTTGTTTATGATGTTCTGCCTATCCCTTTCCCTCCACTGTCACAAATTCTCAGACTGCTATTACAACAATAACAACAGTAATAATAATAAATTTTATTTTCTTTCACTTTTATTGTCCTTTCCAAATCCCGTTAAACTTGCTGCAGCTTCTAGACCTAATGAACATTGCTTTGTCACCAAACCATGGGAATTCAGATTCCTATAGCAATTTCTCATTTACCAGAAAATGAGAAGTCTCTCTAGTGCAGTGACAAGACAGAGCACTTGCCTGTTATGGCCTACAGCTGTGAGAGTGAAGTGGTTTGGGAGTCCCCTTCTAGAAGACATGCCCAGACCCCTGCAAATGACCAAGTATACATTGTTCAGAGAGCTGTTGCAAGTAAACTTAGCTGTCATAACTGACTGGAGCAGGCACCAAGACAACCCCAACTTGTCAGCCTAAACCAGCCTCATGGTATTACAACAGTAACTCTGCACGAAGAGTCTAAAGGTATTATTTGCAGCCTCTGAATGTTCTCAGTTGCAGGGCTGGATTGAAAATCAAAAGTATAAGCCACTTCCTCTATTAATTCCTCCACTGCAATAGCATGATCCAAACAGCCATCTGAAACTTCACAGTATTTGCAACGGAGTTGTAGAACATTCAGATGTTTCTTTTTATTGCAATATACTGAGGTATGTTTCTCACAATAAGGCAATATACCACAAAGTTGATTATATTGTTTAGCTGTCAGGAAGCTGGGAGGAAATGAGAAACCTGTGAATGGTCTCCAGTGTCTCCTCATCCTCTGTTACACCACAGCACAGAATAGCTGCGTGGTTCTATTACAGAGGGTAAAGTATCACTGTCTGTGCTGTTTGGCTATTAAGCTGAGTTTTACTCATAACAGATTTTCTGTTATATGATACACCCACTGGATTATTGTACTGGTTTTTAATCCAGCCCACTGAATGGGAAGAGGTTAACAAGGTTGCTGGAAAATTATATCTACCATCTCTCCAAGGACAAATGCAGATAGAGGCATCTAATTTACCTACCTATTAGCATTTCTTTGCTGCATTATGTGAACACTACTGAGTCAAATCTAAAAGGAGTCATTGCTTCCTTTTGTAGAAGCTCTGCAATCCCAGCATAACTATGTGGTTCAGAAAAGATAGGAACCTGTGAAGCCTGCCAGCACTATGCTGTAATGGATCCAAGACAATTTGATGATTTGCTTTTGACTATCACAATGTAGCCTATTTTCAGGGAAAAAAGTATTCTTCATAGTTGCCTTCCAAGAACCAGTGGACAAAGTGCAGGCTCATTAAAAGTATGATCTTATCTGGAGTTAAATGACATGGGATAATTAGTGTGTGGTAGGAACATGCTGATCATAGGAGCCTATCCACCTAACTTAGAACATCCAGGCTTCATTACATTTTAGGCAACTAATGAAGCAGCCTACACAGAGTGAGTTCTTAATGTAACCAATGGAGAGAAGCAGATTATTGTGATTACCTTCTGAAGGATATAAGGGGTACATCCTGTCTGTCTGTGTTTAGCTAGCTCAAAGTGCTAGAAACGATCTCCTTTTGGAGGTCTCCAGAGGCATCACATTATCTGTACTGCACATTTAGTTTGAGTNTATGGAGAATTCAGGCATTTATTTATCTTTTTCAGAAAACTGGTGAAAGTTTGACATAAGTCAGAGCTACAAATTAAGTGGATAGAGTCCCATCCATTATTTTTCAATAAAAGCAAAAGTTGGGGTGATGGGCCTAGGTGAATGTTCTGCTAGCAAGTTCCAGCACATTTGGTCCTCATGTGCTGTTGCTGTGCCAGTTCCATTGGCACTGAATGTAAGGACACCAGCTTTCTATACCTTCTTTCCACTACTGATGGAGAATGAATAATGAAGAATCACCCTCCACCATTTTTTTTCCCTTGCAAATAGTTCCTACATCCAGCATCCCACAAAGATCAGTTCTTGCACCACCTAATCTTATACTTATGTATCATCCTGTGAGATCATCATGACACGATAGGCCTTTATATTGGTAGCTACACAATGCAGATACGGTACTGTCTATTTTATATCTGGAGAAGACAGTAGGAGCTCCCTGATATCCATGTTAACAGATGGAGTTTGGATGAAAATTTGCCCAATCAGATAAAACCCAGAAATGGTTTGTAGACTGAGAAAGAACGAAGGACTCAAAGGCTGTAAAATTAGAGTCTCATTTCTGATTGAATCGAAATGTGAAACACTACAGGAAAACACAAGATAGTCACAAATGAACCCACACTTCCACTTGTTTCTGATTTGGAAGGACAGAAAGGCAACAAATAACCTTGTCATAAAAGAAGAAGAAAAAAAAGTAGAAAAAAACCAATTCTGTGAAACTTCTACATTCGATGTAAATCTTCTGTACAGGAGCAGACATCCAAGGTAAATCTATCCTAAGGATCCCAGGGTAGACTTCCTGATTCTGATGGAGTGTAGGGAGATGTACTGCTACGAGACAGGGATAACTATATGGCAAAACTGAGCTATTTAAACCTTGAAATAATGCTATACACATGAATTTATGTCTAAACCATAAAAACAAGACTCATCAGAGCTCATGGATCTTCAAAATCAGTTAAAATCATCTACAATGCTGTTTAATCCACACTTTATAATTAAATAATTCTAAGTATCAGCAAGCTACTGAATATCTTTCTTTACACAATATCATTTAACATTCTGAAGACTCAAATGCATTTGGCTGACCTAAGTTATTGGGCTCAACTCAAAACTAACTGGAAGAAATTTAATGTCCTGTGATATACAGGATATCAGACTAGATGATCTTTTCTGCCCTGAGCTTTATAAATCTATGGAAAGTGAGTCTTTGCCATAAGTTTCCCACAAATGGCTGTCACAGCCAGGACACATTGTCCTACTGGCCTTCTTTCACTGATATATGAGTTCTGGATTTAGCCAGTTGCTGGGCTTGCTGAGTTGCAGCTGTGAACCCTCTAGGCTTTCTAGCTATCCTTTGCTTTGATTATTTTTTTGGGGATGTTGGCTCTTTGTATATAATTGTGCTAAATCATTTTGTCTCCATGCATCTTTTATAACAGGAGGCTTAGTCCTCCAGAACTCAGAAATATGGAGGGTAAGTACTTATCTTACTCCATTATTCCCTTGGAGAAACAGCGTTTCTATATTTGACTACTTTTTTGCTTTGGTTGATATTGTAAATGTAACCATACAGAGCTTTGGTAATACACATCCATCTCTCTGCCACAGAAGGAAGAACCAAAAATATACAGTAAGCTTTCTTTGACTAAACTTTTCTTAGGAACACCTGGTTTCTGTGGGCTCAGACACTACTTGGTAGGTAGCAAGGTGGGTCAAGCCAGATTATATTTCTACAGGAATAATCCCCATTTCATGTGTTGTGTTTACTCCCAAGTATAAAGGTTAAGACAGTTTTTGGAGTTTATACACTTTCCACAATGACGTGCAACAGCTATTTGTAGCAGAGCAGAAAGTTAATACCTTCTCAGCTCATCCTGTTGCCAGCTGTAGGAATTCAGAGGCCAATCCACTCCAAACATGCATTTAACATCACCACCAGTGGCTGTAACAGTGCTCCAAACCCTGTAACACGAGTTGCTATTGCTAGTAATGGTCTGTAGGCTCTGTATTGAGTTTGCAAGGGCTCAAGAATGTGACCTGTCAGGTTTGCTCTGTCTGAACTTCTCCTGACCTGCCTGCAGATTTGTTTCCCCTGGTTTAGATGTGACAGCAATTTCTCTAATTGACTAGGTGCCTATGGCTAATTTGTTTTACTTATGTTTATCTCTGTGTTGTACAGCCATAGTTTCATGTAGATAATAGAAATAAGCAATTATCCTGTGAAGAATAGGATTTTTATGACTGTAACACAATGACATTGTCAAGAGAAGTACAGAATCAGTATGAAAGCAGAGGTCTTGAGAGGTGGAAACACAGGGCAGGGCATATAGGAGTGCAGGCACCTGGTGATAACAGACAAAGCTCAGGCTGGCACTGGGGACCCTGTGGCTATAAACAACTCACCTATGGTCCCTGATGCAGACTGGCAGTGCGACAAAACTGCTTTTAGTGGTAGCAAAGAAAGAAATCATTCTAACATAGGCAAAACACACACTGTATATGGAAATTTGGGTGTAACTTGGAGCTGCAGAAAAAAGAGGAGACCATAAGTTGCAAAAGCCTGCTATCAACCATGCAAAAATGACCCAGAGTGGATCTTGGAGTAAGAAAGAAGAAACCCTCAATATAAACATCAGACTTCTCCCAGTGAAGAAGTCCAGATGCTGACCACCCACTGTAGTGTCCACCACACCACCAGGATGATCCAGAGGAGCTGGGTAACAGTGAGCAAAATGCCAGAAAAAGGGGTAGAAACTATGAATTTTAATTATATATATATTGATAACAATAACAATAATAATAATAATAAAAAAATAATAATAATGAAACTTTTTCTGAATAGATGCATTCCTTCTCTTTCTGTAATAATGAGGTCTGGACTAATAATGATTATTGTATTATAGTATTAATATTCAGTTAAACTAGCAATACATTCTTGGCTTTATAGAATCTAGGCATAGAATTGTCTAGGTTGGAAAGGACCTTTCAGATCGAGTCCAGCTATCAACCTAAAACTAACAAAACCATGTCTCTCAGCACCATGTCTACCTGTCTTTTACTACCTGAATGGCCATCCAGGGATGGCCATTCCACCACTTCCCCGGGAAGCCCATTCCAATGTTTGATAACCCTTTGGGTAAAGAAATGTTTCCTTATTAGGAAAAATATTTCCTTATTATTCAATCTAAACCTCCCCTGGAGCATCTTGAGGCCACTTCGCCTTGTCCTATTGCTTGTTACTTGGGAAAAAAGACTGAACCCCACTTCTCTACAACCTCATTTCAGGTAGCTGTAGAGAGTAATAGGGTTTCCCTTTAGCCTCCTCTTTTCCAGACCAAACAACTCCAGTTCTCTCAGCCACTCTCATAAGACTTGTGCTCCAGACCCCTCATCAACTTTGTAACCCTTTTCTGGACCCCAGCACCTCAATTTCTGTCCTGTGGTGAAAAGCCCCAAACTGCACCATATTCAAGGTGTGGCCTCACCAGCGCTGTGTAGAGGGGGACAATTACTCCCCTAGGCCTGCTGGATGCACTATCCCTGATACAGTCCAGGATGATGTTGGCTTTCTTGGCCACCTGGGCACACTGCTGGCTCATACTCAGCTGGCAGTCACCCAGCACCCCCAGGTCCTTTTCCACCAAGCAGCTTTCCAGCCACTCTTTCCCAAGCCTGCAGCGCTTCTTGGGGTTGTTGTGACTCAAGTACAGGACCTGGCACTTGGCCTTGTTGAACTTCACATTATTGGCCTTGGCCCATTGATCCAGACTGTCCAGATCCCCCTACAAAACCTTTCAACCGTCAAGCAGGTTCACGCTCCCACCCAACTGGATGTCATCTGCAAACTTACTGAGGGTGCACTCAATCCCCTCGTCCAGGTTGTTGATAAAGATATTAAGGAGAACCAGCCCCGGTACTGAGCCCTGGGGGGAGCACCACTTGTGGCTGACCGCCAATTGAATTTAACTACATTCACCACCACTGTCTGGGTTCAGCCCTCCAGTCAGCTTTTTACCTAGCAAAGAATAGTTCTGTCCAAGCCATGGGCAGCCAGTTTCTCCAGAAGAATGCTGTGGGAAATGGTGTTAACATGTATGAGGTGTGTTTTCTCTCTGCCCATAAACAAGATTTTGAGTATAACAGAAACCAGAAAGAAGCACAGTAAAAACTAGTGATTCCTTTTTGTGACTCCTGTCAGACACAGCGTGGTCATCTGTGTGTTAAGACTGCTCCTCACCATGCTGAGTATGCCTTTCTTTTCATTTGCTACCGCGTGTGTTGGGAACACACAAACTCATTTCACTGGGCTTGAGAACACCTATCCAATTAGGCCCAATCCTAGAAAGGTTCCATACATGTCAAGGACAGAAAAATTGGAGAAGGGTAGCACTTACTCTTTTGTCCAACCCATTTTTTCATAGCAATATGTGTAGTTCACCTGGCAGCTGCCCGTACCCTGGGTATATGGATGCACAGATTACATACACGATGGCACCTTTAAGGATACTAAATTAACTTTAGAAATGTAGATTATATCCCTTTTCCTTACACGTTCCTCTCAAATATACACTGCTATTTGTTATAGAGCTGTGTCACTGTTCATGATATACACCTCAGCCTCACCTCCCAAATACATGAAAGTCCAATTTTTTATCATCCATTTATATATCAATGTCTTTATAATGTTCCCTTCTCAAGGATGATACTATATTGAGTAGAGAATGGATCTGCTCCCTCATCCTTCATTCTACCACTTTCATGATTTTTAAATAGCACCAGGTAAACAATGCTGCTGCTTAAGGTATTTTGCAATTTAGATTGATTACTGAAAGATACAGTGTTCAGGCAAAGAGTCTATGAATCATTCTGAGATGGAATATCTTATTATTCAGAGGGTCCCAAGAAGCACTAGTGAAAGTGAACAAGTAAAGCCATACTGTATTAGCTGCACATAACGAACATTTTGCTAATTGGAAGATCTGCTCAGTTGCAGAAGGATCTGCCAGGGCAAGTTTTGAAGTCCAAGCTTTGGAGACACTGAAAGCACAAGACAAAGCAGTAAGCTATAAACCTACACACTGAAGGAGAAACAGACACACTAACCGGCAAAAGCTTATTCGCTTGTATGTTATGCAATTTTATGATACATGTTGCACCAATAAAACCAACTGAAAAGCTAAAGGTACACTAGAGGAGTCCTCCTCTGAAATTGCAAGTGATTGTTTTTCTGTAATCAGATTTCTCAGAACCAAAATACACTTCTTGTAGTTCAGACACGGTTATTCTGCTCTAATAAACTGTTCTTTTACAGAACTCCTGCGGTCAGACCACAGAGAGAAACAGAGGATTCCCCAAAGAAAATGAACGCTAATGAAGTTCACATTTCTAGTAATTTTCAGAGCAGAATATGCTCTTTATTATCAGAGCGATGAGAGGGCACATTCAGAATGACTGTACAATTGCTAGGTAGTGAATTAGCATTAAATTAAATTACTGTGAAATTGAGTTTGGCCCTAGAGCACAGGAAAGCTTAACAGGACACCCTTTCACTCTTTGCCTTCTCCCTGGAGTGGACTGATGGAAATATGCGTGCACGAGGGAGCAATGGGATGCCCACCACCAGATCTGAGAACCGAGCCACAATGCCTCTGCTACTCCTCTCATGCCATCCCTCTCCTGAGGCACTGGGGCTTTCTGCTGAAGAGAGAGTTCTCCCAGGTGACTTGTCATTGTCTTTGAAGAAAAGTCACCTGGAAGGCTGATACCTCTCCTCTCCTCTATTCACTTTGCTTCACAAAGGTTTGAATTGGCTCAAAAATGGCTATCAGAGAACTCAGTTTTTTGTAAAGTCATGCTGTTGATAGAAGGTTGTAAGAGGAGAGGGGATAACCCAATGACCCTCAGATTTGGAGCAGGTGATAAGCAAGAAGAGGTGCAGTGGGTCTATAAACGCAGGACAACTACTTTTTCATCTTCAAATGTCTATTGCTTGTTCTAACTTTCACTGAAGTGAGTTACTCTAGGTAAAGAGGTTGTAATCAATTCCCAAAACATTTATCAGTCTGCAAAAATTGAGGAGTAGTGGATAAATGTTGCTACTTGTGGTTTCAGCTAGGATGGTATTAATGTTTCTCCCAGTAGCTGGTACAGTGCTATGTTTTGGATTTGGGATGAGAAATAATGTTGACAGTGTACTGGTGTTTTTAGTTGTTATTAAGCACTCAAGGCCTTTTCTGCTCCTCATATTGCACCAACTATGAGAAGACTGGGAGGGCACAAGAAGTTGGGAGGGGACATAGTGTGGACAGCTGATCCCAACTGACCAAAGAGATATTCCATGCCACAAGATGTGATGCTCAGTATATAAAGCTGGAAGAAGAATGAAGTTTGGACATTTGGAGTTATGGTGTTTGTCTTTCCTAGCCACCTTTACATGTGATGGAGCCCTGCTTTCCTGGAGATGGTTGTCCACCTGCCTGCTGGTGGGAAACAGTGAATGAATTCCCTATTTTGGTTTGTTTGTGTGTGTTGATTTATCTCTATCTGTTGAACTGTCTTTAAATCTGCAGAGATCTCTGCAGAGTTTTTTTCACCTTTAGTCTTCTGACTCTTTCCCCCAACTCAAGTAGGGAGAATGAGTGGGTAGCTGCATGGTATTAGCTGCTGGCTGGGGTTAAACCATGACTTCATCCCAGACGCCTGGAATCTATAAAAAGTCACTGTGTGAGCTTGAACGACTCCAGATCTGGGCTGCATGCAGACTGTCATCTACAGGTGGCAAACAGAAATCATGACTACTCTTGTTTATTAAGGTCAAGGGGATGAAAAAATAATTCAGATTGTCTAGTGCCCAGAGCTGATAGAGCATAGCAATAAAGAAATAGTCCCAATGCCTTATCATAAGAGATCTGAACAGAGCCAGTGTGGTTATCTATGTTCATACAGTGACACAACAGAAGAAAAGGAGAAAAAAATCCATCTGGGCTTCTGGGCTTTTGCTTAGTCATGGAGATCGTGTCTATGAAAAAAAAATAATGCAAAATTTTTTAAGATTAATAAGACCTAGTAAATTACATTGTGCACTGCCTCTGGTTCAGTCAAACCTGGGGTTTCTTACAGCTTGCTGCAGTGAGGATTAGTAAGAGAAGTAGAATGTGGTGACAAAAGGACACAGAAATGCAGAAAGATCAGGAGGTTCCTAAGTGGTGACTGAGTGACTGAAATGGTGCCCCAGCAGGACCAGTTTAAGCTGGCAAAGCAGCAGTCATCGACCAGCAACACTTCTCAACTCTTTCTCAGCCTGACTGCTCTGGAAAGCGCTGGCGGGCAGCTCACATACTTCTCCCTGGTCTCTCTTACAGCTCCCTCTTTCCTCTTGTTGACATTGCCTGCAAACTGTTTCCATGCTGGGAGCAGCTTTACAAGGTCTGGCAACAGCTTGCATGAAGTGATACAACTGCAAGGACTTTGTTGTTGTTGTTAAAATACTGAAGACGTCAAGAACAAAAAAAAACCCCACAAAACCCCACAAACCAAAGCCATAGACAACTCTGGAGTTAAAGGTTGTCTGAGCCCTGAGGGGGCAGAGAGGTGGAAATGGCAGGGGAACAGTTTGCACAGCAGTGTGCAGGCCGGTGGCACTTAGAAAAAGCTGTATTTTCTGCTGGAGAAAGGCATCGCTGCCCTTATCACCTTCCATTAATGGCTGCACAGCACCTCAGGGTGCCCCAGCCGGGTGATTACGTCTCCATCCCATTGCGCGGAAAAACGTCCAGCCACTTTCCTCTGGGAGCACTCACAGCAAAATGGATTGAAATGTTTTCAGGATTGTTTGGGTAAGACTTGAAGGTCAGTGCGGAGGCGAAAAAGTGAGAAAATTTAGACAAACAAATGCACAAAACTCTTAACGTTTCCCTCAGTCTTTCTCTTTGTGTCTCTCACTCCGCCAGGGAGAATGGCAAATCTCTGATCCACCCTACCCATCTCCATTGGCCTTGGCGCAGTCAGGCTCCAGCTGTACCATCTCCTCTGCTAAACACAGTTTTTGTCCGAAAGGAAATATCCTGCTGTGCAGACTACAGCTGCCCTTCATCAGCCCATTCTCCTGCGCATCCCCCCTGCTATAGGAGCCTGCAGCTCCCAGCAGGGCCCTTACCGACCATCCGCTATTCCTCCCGCCCTACACCATGCTGTTCCCGGGGCAAAGTGGCTTTGGCCATCACTCAGGCAGTCTAGGCGAGGCTGTAGCAAAAGAGATACAACTTCTACCCACTTGATTCTTTGGTGTTTAATTTAGCAGGTGCTTTCTCACTCACAGTGTGTGTTGTGTGTGTGAGTACCTTCTTAATTTTCCTTCCAGTACTACTCCATTAAAGCTGTAAATTGGTGCTGAGCAGTGAGACACTGAACTGCTGCTTTCCTTCTTTACTGAATATGTAACAGGAGAAAGATTGGAACCTCTTTTACATTAGCCTCTGCCTCATGATGGGAGTCAGGTGTTTATTTTCCTACAGTAATTTTTAAATTTTTTTGTCCTCTAAAGAGAGACAGCAAGTCTTTATAAGAGGTGTGGGAAACAGGAGAGAGCATTTTTGGAAGCACACCAGAAGGTACCTGCGCAGTCAAGACGGAAGGAGCTTTCATGTACTATGTATACAGCATTTTAGAAAGGAAAAGGAAACTCTTCCCTTCTGCTCATGTGATTTTCATTCTGTCTAAAGCAGGATTGCAAAACCATGGCAGGTCCCCTAGCAGCGGCAAAGACGTGCCAGTTGGCATGATCCTAGAAGAAAAGCCTTTTAGAAAACACACCTCAGTTTTCATGGGTAGTAGCCACTCTCTGCTTTTAAGAAACAAAATGAAAACACAGTGATAACACAAGCATGAAAATAAATGTCCCATTATTATTGCTATGTATAGGTTACACTGACAAGTTCAGAGCTCAAGAAATTAGAAAGCAACAAAGACACAAATTGTAAAGGCAATTACTGCGGGCTGCCTGCGTGCAGTGGTTAGACTTCATGAATGACACCTCTAAGGGCTGAAACAAGCTGAACTCTATCCGTAGGAGAGTAGGAAGAGGGAAAGGCAGCAGTAAACCCTTTCTTCTTAACATATACTAAGGTTGCTGTCATTTCAACAAGCTCAAAACACCTGCCAGTTTCTTCCAGAGCAGCGAGCTGACATATTGAGAGCTCCAGCTAAGAGAGTGTTTTAAGGCGGGTGATCCAGTTTCATCACATATGAGTGACTGACTTCGCAGGCTGCAAGATTTTCATACCATCACACTGCATCACTGAGGTTTGATTTATTCAGTAGCGACTGCAACACCGAAATGTGTTTCATCTCTCTCCTGATAACACCCAAATGTGGAATGGGTGAACATATCATCATCTACTCACTAACATAAAAATGATGGGATTTATGGGAGTAAAATGCTGGGGCCTGGGGAAGGCTTATCTAAGCAAGTGCCAAATCAGCATTTAGACCTATTTCTCTCTTTTTCTNAAAAAAAAAAAAAAAAGGTGCATAATGTGCCATCATCTCTCATCTAGGAAATTAAAGAAATGCTATTAAAGTGAATACTATTAAAAAGACTTTGCACTTTTCTTTGGAGATCTTTTTAGTTCTGGGTCACTCAAATAATTTTACAGGAAGGGTGAGGAAGCAATGTGCTCCTTTTGTGTGTGGGCAAATCGAGGTACAGACAGGCTAAGCAACCTGCCCACAAACATGCAGTCAATGATAAGTAATTTTGACTTCAGCTTCTACACTTTGAACACCTGCATTCCTTTCTGTGTGCCACCTCAACTGGTGTCTGCTATAGCAGAAACAAAATCAGTGATCCAGACTGGGACCACATAAATGTCACAGGGTAACACTTTCAATTCCTCCAAAAATGTGTCTTCAGAATGTCTTCTGGGACTATGCCATCACCAATGAAGTGGGAAAAAAGACAATGGTTTCCAGATACAGCTTTTAGGAGTAATACTTGTGACCTGAACACTTCCAAAAAGAATATGATGTTGGCAGATTTGTGGTTTTAAGAGCTGCTAAGCATGAACACTGTGAAGAGACAACCCTGAATGTGTAACAGTGCATTGTCTGCCTTTGGAATCTCACTTGTAAACCCTCAAACTATTTTTTTTTTGTCAAAACCAAGCATTGCATCATTTTCTTGGAGGACAGAATAAATATTTCTGCATTTCAATGGAGGAAATACAAAATATACAAAAGAATCTTTCTACCTCATTAGAATTTTTATAAAAGAGTCCTTTTGATTTCAAAGGGTAAAATGAAATGAGCAACCTGCAGTACCATAGCATCACTGCAGCTAAGTTCTTGGTAAACACAATATACTGAGGTGATATTGTGCTCTGTTTCTTCAGATTAAATATATCTCATCCTCAGATTTATACTGGCACTTTATGGCTTCTGCAAATGACTGTCTCAGCACCGCAAAGTAATTCCACCCTGTCATATTTGTCTTTGGAAATTGTAACAAATTATGGTGATTTATAACATCAAACTCAACTCTTCCATTTTTATCCCAGATGGGAACGTCGCTGATGGCAAGATGCTGGGCCATCCATTTACTCTGTGTGGAGGGTGACAGTGAAACATGTTTCATCTCTCTTGCCTGACACTCTCTTTCCCTTTGAGGGGAGGCTGTCAGCATAACTCAAGCTGTCAAGGCACCTTTGCAAGGGGCCTGAAACAAATCTAAAGCTCTCCTACCTGCATGCCTACTAATGAGGTGTGACTTGCCTCTCCTGCCTGCCTGGCCCTGCTGAATCTCCTTGCCTCTGACCCCGCGTGGTCTCTTCTCAGTCAATAGAAGTCAAACTGTCATTTGTCTTTTGTCTAAGGACAGGCAATGATCAGAGATGGAAACTTTGGGGAAAACTAAGCCCACCTGTACTTCTGCTTTGCTGTGCTTTGTCCAGTAAAATACCACCATTGTGCCAGGATTGCCAGAGCTAAATGAAAGCCCATCCGGGGGTGAAACCAGCCTTGTGATATTCTCCTCACCTCTTGCCTAAGGCAAGTAGATTTTCTAATTAGCAAGTCATGCTCTGTGCTTTTTTTTTCTGCAAAGTATTTCATCCTATAGCAAAAGATGAATTATAGATTATGTTCTTAAACTGATTAATTTTCCTGGTAGCCTTTTAAAGTAGCATTGTGGGAGAATTCCAGCTTTATCCCAAAATAAATAAATATATCACTCTTTCTAATATTAGAAATGGAGAGTAAGACCTGGTTCAAGCAGTGTAAGTTATGCTTAGCTTTATTTTTGCAAATAAACCACCAGAAGTTTCCCACTGGGAGCCAGAGGATGCTGGACTTTACAAAAACCTCACCTCTACATTAACAAGGTGCTGGAAGATTTTGAAAATCTGTTTTAAAGAAAGCAGCCCTCAGGAATCATTGCCTGCAGGGTCCTACAGCGTGGCAGAAGCACTACATGATACAAAAAGGCTGAACTAGCGACGTCTCAGACAGCCTTGGTAAGGCGTATTATTCACAAATTAGGAACTCAACAAAAACTGTATTTACTTCCCACCTGTGATGGTGTTGCAGATCTCTGCTTATGGCAGAGATCACTCACAGGGCCATGCAGAAGATGTCAGGGAGGGGAAGGAGGGGTTTTAACATCCTCTATGGGAAACGTTTCCTGAGTTCCCTCTGCTTTAGTAAAATATATTCCACAGGATGTGAATGTAAAAATGGAAAGCTAAGGAAGTGAAACATCCAGAACCCACCAGCCAAGGCAGATGTAAATTCATCATGTATTTCATCACGGGAGTAGTGGAGCTTCAGTCACTTCAGCTGTATAACAGCGCTGTCGTTACCTGCGGTGGCTGGGAGGGGGTGGGCTGTGGTGCTTGCTGCCAGCCACTGCCAGCACCACACAAAATCAAGGGGGAAATAAATTGATCAAGAATATCCTAGACACACGTACCCTCCAAGATTAAGTAAGTAAGCAAATAAATAAATAAATAGAAAGTCTGTCAAATACAATCAGTCCTGAAATTACTCTTGAAAAGATGTTTTTATTTCTCACCTCGCCATAGTTGCAGAGAACTACCATTTGACAATTTTTGCTGTATTTACAGGAGCTTGATAAAATGTGTGCAGGCAAGTGTGTGCGTGTGTGTGTATGTGTTTATTTTTAACATGCTAAGTTGGATGTGTCAAACTGAACCACACATAGCGTGGCAACAAAGGAAATCATTTCACAAAATTACATAATGTAAAACAAATAATTGGAATACCTACATTAAATACAATTTGCATGCAATATTGCATTATACAATTGCTGACACACTGCAGAGAGGTATTAGGTTTAAAGTAACTACGTTTAGAAAGCAATTTGCAGAATTTCTACTCTTTTTGCTGGTTTGAAAAGCAATGGTAATATGTTTTTGCAGCTGACAAGCGAACAAAAACGAATAATTGAATGGTACCATTTTACCCACAAGGCAAGCTGATAATTAGAGGTTTAACAGACAGTTTGGATTTAATCTGAGCAGTGGCAGCTACTTTTTTTTGATTTTTACTTGTTGTTGTTTAGAGACCAAATAAAGGTGTGTGTCCCCTACTTGTCAGTAACAATGGGAAACATAGGTAATTTTTTATCCCTGGCTCATGTCTGACACTGGGCCCCTGGAGTGCAAACATGGGGAATGATTATGCACTAGAGGGCAAAGTCTGGAGAATGCGTGTGAGAAAACAAATGTAAGAAAACAAGAGGAAAAAATAACTAGGATACAGAACTGGCAGACATGCCTGGCTACATCTTTCTATGGCAAAGGATGGAGTTACCCGCGACAGACTTTTCCCTTTCTGTGGGCTGTAGTTTCTGCCTCATGGTGGGAGGACATTAGTGGCACCAGAGCTACCTCAACATGGGGTCTGGCACAGCAGTAGGAAGGTGGCACATCCATGGTGTACATGCTGCCAAAATCCCTGAATGTCCAGCTAGAGAGCTGGAGGAACAGAGAGCACGTGTTTACCCAAGAGGTAAACTGCTGCTTAGTGATGGGACGCACCCCAAGTCACACCCTTCAGGAGCCGGCTGTAGTCAACAAAGAGGACTCCCAGACCATCTCGTGTCAAGCAAAACCTGAGCCAGAAATGAAGATACTTTATGCAGGTCAAAATGAGCATGACTTTACCCCAACTATCTCATATACTCCTCTTCCAGAAGAAATAGCTGTTCTTTCGGTGCTACTGCTCCTTTCAGAGCCTTTCTGCAACTGCAGGGCCTTTCTGCAACTGCAGGTTTGTGGCTGAAATTTAGGGAGTTAAAATATTACTGATATCAACAGTAAAAAAAAAACCTATCGCTGAAAAATACCAACTATTAAATACTAATGAGTATATAAAGCAATCATGTAAAACCACAGAGGGGTCCTGGAGTGCTAGTCAGAGTAGATGAAGAGTGAAGACTAAGCAGGTCACTCCCTTTCAAGCAATTTTCAGTTGTTTTTAAATCATGTCCAGAAGCCGAATTCTGGTTTGCTTTTGGCTTTTGTTTATTGCATCTGAAAACAAGATCAATTATAGCATAGAAGCCAATTAGGAACTTTAGCAATCTACAGATGATAGTGCCCATTGTTAAACATGTTTATTCTCCAAAGAGTTTATATTGAATAGAAGTTTTCTGAATTTGTTACGTTCCATAGAGCACTGGAAAACAGATAAATTTGCATAGAAAGCTACCAGATGAAGGCCAATTGTTGAAATGTAGGCAATATCCAAAAATATTTCCTTATTTCAGACAACTAAGAAAACAAAACCTTTTTATTCACATCTTTTCCAGTAACTGAAAGCTTGCACCCATTGTGAACACATCAGGGGAGAGATTACCATTTCAACTTATTGGTAACAGAATGTCACAATTTCTGGTTTCTCTTATGATGAAGGCAGTGCCTGAAAAAAACACTCAGAAGAAACTAAGGCAGTGGATTCTGCCTTTACTAGACCTTTTGCTGCAAACACCAGTATCAGCAAGCACGACCCTTGCATCTAGAAAGTAATATTCTGCCGAAATGATCTAGATTGACAGCCATGGAAATAAAACTCTTGTTCCCATCATGGGTTATAAACTAAACACACACACTGGGCAATAACCATGTGGGTTGACGCCTACATAGCCTGGCTCCCACCATTCCTAACATGTGCCCCTACTTCCACCAGCCCTTCTGCATGGAATTTCCCTGTAGAAGCCACCAGAGACACCTGCACTCCAGCAACTGGAGGCAAATCACCAGCTCCTTTTTGGGTAAAGTATTGAATTGCCACCAAATTCTCACCTCGTGTAGCCTGGTTTACATTTGGGGTGTGTTGTAGGGAATAAAATGCTCTATAGTTCACTGCTAGTCACCTTACGTATTATTGATTTTCCTGATCTTAACTTTTAAAAGATTTGGAAACAAGGCGGAATAGGTGATGTTTTAAGTATCAATTATTTTCCTTGAAATAAAATTAGGAGGAAATCAGCTTTTCAGTGGAAGACTATATTAATATCCAACACATAATTCATTATTAATATTACCATAATGAGTACCAAGTGAATTAATGATGGCTGGCTGCTTATTTTAAAATTATTCAAATTTTTAGTGTTTATTCTCAAGTCAACCATTATGCCCTTTATATAACACATGTGCTTAAAAAGCAGTTGAATTCAACCTGTATTAGAAGAACAAGAAAAAGTAATTGGGAAAAATAGTTCAGATGGGAACAATTAACTTGCAATATTCCCTACCACTTCACCCTTTGCTTTTAATATGTATGTCAGAGTGGACATTCTCCATTCCTCTAACATCCATTAATTGGCAGAAATACTGGCTTGGTACTTTCAGAGGCTGAGTGCTCAGACTCCAGAGCACTCCTTTTACTGGAGATGAAAGAATTGAAAATCAAATGTGAATCTTCCAAATAAGAATGCAATGTATTACCACTCAGTTATTAAGGAGGAAAAGTACTTCTCTGAATGCTCAACATCAAGGTCTAATTCCTAGAGCTACCACAGTAATGAAAGTAATGAAAGACCTATCCGAGTAATGGAAGTCACTGACAAAGTCACTTAATCTCCCCATGCCTCAGTATCCAAAGTCACACAAATAAATCTCAAAGCTAGTAGGGACTCCAGTTAAACTATGCCACATTCTAAAAGAAAAAAAAAATCCAACACAAATTTGCTATCAAAACTGCAGCCTGATTTTCTGAGACTGTGGCAGGAGTTGTGGGTGAGCAGTATACACTGTGTATTCCTTCAGCCTGTAAATACACATTCAGGAGGTGGACTTTGGGAAGAGTTACGTGAGGGTTTTGTACTGTCCAGTACTATGCCCTAACAACTAGCCTACGAGGTATCTTCTGGTCTCTCCCTAGTTGTTTAGAGAGGGCTATCCATGGTCTTGATTTGCTCACCACATCTCAGGTTTGTGTGGCCACTTGCATCTCCCCTGTGAATCCCAGTATGTCCAGTTTTATTATATCTGTAATTTGTGAAGAGTAAGCTCTTAATCTTGATCTTCAGAGACACCAGTGTCATTCTTGGCCTGATTGGAGCCTGTAGGAATATCTAATCAGGTAAACACTCTGTCACGTGTTGCAGACTGGAAGTACCCATGTTTGTAGGCCAACAGGACAATTGGGATCTCTAATGAGCCAATTCTGGTTTCCTTATGTCAGAAACTCAGAATTGATCATGGGGCTTATGCAGCTCTAGCAATGCTGTCAGCTTCAGAAATAACATACTACATGTGACAGTTGTTTAAAAAACCCCAAACTAACACCACATTTTATTACACAGCTTCTTTTATATTCAATTTGGAGTGGCAAGAGGCTTAGTAACATGTTGCCTACAGTTACAACTCAGAATAGACTTGCCATTTTCTCACAAATCCTCTTCTGGAAAAGAAATCGACATGTGGGATATAATGTATGGAAGTTAAAGGATCTATAATGTATTATGTATGTAATTTTTTGTGTATAAAGATATGTATGAAATATTCACACTTCTGTTGCCTGAGGGCTTGCAATATGAGAGACACAATTCAAGTGAAAAAAGAAAGAGTAAAAATAGACCTATGCTGTAGTATTTTGGTTGGTGGTTCATGTTAATTTTTTTGGTCTTAAGCAGCGCACTAGAATCCCAGAGGACTACCCGAGCCCTGACTTTTCTTAGCACTTTGAATGTAATTTTTCCACAGGTTGTTACACAAACAGCCAGATTGTCTGACAGCACCCACAGCAGCAAAGAGTTAATGCTTCTCCTCCAGTCTTAATTCACTCCATTGTGTTTGGGATTGCAGGGATGGAAATGATCACACAGTGAAGTGCTGCAAAGTGCAATCTCTCTAGACACAATGGGGTTGAGTTAAAGGACACCAGGCACTTAACTCTGAATTTCCTTCTTTCATCCAAACACTGTTACTTTAACAGCATGTTTTTGCAGTTTTGTTTCTTCTGGCTTTATTTTATGACATAGAAAAAGTTAGATGCTCATTTAATGCGCAGCAAAATTGTTACATGCCTTCCTTTCCAGGCTGAGCTGGGTTTCTATAGGAAAAAATTGTATACAAACAAACAAACAAAAAAAAAAAAGAAGAAAAAGGAGACTGCATTTAGAAATCTTTCCTTTTGCATGCCAGATTGGACCCAAAGTGATTTGGTCAGACAAAGGAAGGGTGGTTCTAGATTTATGTCCCGCAAGAATTTGATTCACATCAATGAAAGCTAATTTACATGTTAGTAATTTGCAATGATTTTCTTTTCTGTGTTAATTTCTTTCCTTATCCTCCAGCAACAGATTTTTAGATGCTATGAAGATTGCTGTTATCAGACCTCCCAGGATGGGCAGATAACTGTTTCTCTCTCAGTGGTTGTCAGATTACAGTGAAACTGGCTTTTCTGTTAACAACGCAGGTGTGTATATTTGAAGTGAGGTCCCTTACAGAATACTGTCTCAGAACAGACCAAATCATTCTTTGCTTCCATATCTATCCTTTAAGGTCAAGGCAGATGGCCTCAGGATGGATAACTGTAAATAAATTATCAAGCATATGGAAATACCTCTTATGTTAACATGGAAATATGCAATGCTCATGTTAAAATAGCAATAGCTCATAGCATATTATTTTCTTACACATATTCTCTGTATCATATCATCCAAGCTACTTTCTCCCTTATATACCACATGTATGGTATGCACCACAATAAGATGGAACTCATATGCTCCTGGGGCAATACAGAAATATGGTCCAGCCTGGTTCAAGCCCTTTCCACACAGGAAACCCCACCCAAAATTCCCAGCCTCCCCGTGGTTCCCCCAAGGTGTGCACCTATGGAGTTTCTTAATGTACATTTTCTCCTTAGAGGTATAATTTAGCCCTGTATAATGGCGTATGCCTTGAAGCAACGCCTGCTCTAATTATTAATTACATACTAAATGTCAATTCAGTAATATAATACAAGCATTGATTTATGTCATAAATCGGCATCTGCATTTCATAAATTGTTTCATTTTAATGGCTTATAATTGCTAGATTTCTGAAAGTTGTACAGTGCAAAAAATGCTGGACTGGATTCAAAATATGTTGGCATGCATGCAATTACTGAAAATGGGGAAAAAACCCAGAGCAAATATTTAATTTGGTATTTGCAGCACTGCAGTGTTATCAGCCAGCACAAATACCATAATTGTCATCTGTAAAAAGACCAAAGCAAAGTGCTCTGGAAAGAGAAAATACATCTCACATGTTGTGGCCTAATCCATCAGTCATTGCATTCACATGTAATCTTTACTCAGCTGAAGTCAGTAGTGTTAGTTATCGAACAGGGGTGACAGGGCTGAATGGAACTGATAAAAAATGAAAACCTTTTAATGAGAATTTTTTAGTCCCAGGGCCTGATCCTGTTAGCATTTTCTATCAGTCATGCCGCTTACTCCTGTGAGCAACTGACTTTGCTCTCGTTATGCTTTCTTAGAAGTGCTGGCAACACGGCTCTGCTTAACAAAACCCAAACATGACAAAACAGAAAAGAGCAGCCTTAATGGACCTGCCTATCACACGCCTGCAGCCAGGCCTTGTGCAGTTACTCCTCATTGCTCAGGAACATCCCAAGTCCAGCAGCAAGTGTTGACTTTCCTAATAGTGATGCCAGGAGGATCAAGAGGACAGGACTACTCGTAGGTATGCCCAGCATGTTTCCTACTGAGTTGGTGCACCTGCTGTGGAGAGAGATGCTCATTGAATAGTGGCACTACACTGTCCCACCTGAAGCTCTTCCCTGACACACGGAAATCTTACATCCCACAGAGGACTTAAGTCTGTTCAGAAACCTTACTTTTCAAGTAATTTATTGTAATTGTTAAAAAGAAACAAGCATCAATGTGGAAATCACCTGCTGTTTACAGTTTCTTTTGCTGACATTTTGGAGAGTGAGAGTCCCAGGGACAAAACCAGCTGAAGACCTTCACATGAACACTTTCCCATCCTTGCCTCTTCCTGCAGCATGGCTCACTGTCTTCATCTCATGCTGCTATCCCCATCATTGGGTCGGCTCTAGTCACAGCTCTGAATTCAATATAACCATTCCTTTTCTTGTAGGTGTGTTTTTAACCTGGACCATGTTAATTATTCAGATTATAGAACAGCCACTCTGCCAGATAACTGGCTTGGCATGAATTCTGAGGTGGAAGCACAGAGTAGCAGGTAGGGTTGGTCACGCGTTGGCATCTGAGATGCTGTCATGGTTTTATTAAAGACTTCACAAAAGGATGCAGCAATGGGAATAACCTCAGAAATGTTTATCTCATGGGGCGTTCAAAATCTTTTCTTCTTTTCCCACTACCCTTGTGGGGTAGGAAAATTCCTCAGTGTTACAAACAGAGGAAGAGAAGGAAGCTTGGAGAAGATGTAACACCACTGATCTTGGATCTTGGTGTTTGGTTCCTCCAGGGTCTTTTGCCATTGCTGGAGACAACGGCCGCTCCCCACAGGAAGTCACAGCACCCAGTTAGCACCTGGGTCAGGTTCATGGGAGCTTTTCTCCCTGCTCTTTTTTCAGGCTAACTGAGCAGCCTCTGCACACTAGCCTATTCAGACAACAAACATGTTCATGAAAGATGATGTAAATGTCAGTGGGGAGAAAAATTATGGAACTTTTCTGTAGATGAGGGGAATCACTTCTTATGAGATGTATTTTAAGAGCATCCACAGGAGTATTTTTTGAAAACCATATGCTACTTATTCACATGCATGTGACAGAACTCGTATATGAGGAGTAGCACAGAACACAAACGTAGGTGTTGCACATTTTGTATGTGCATATGTTCATAGCCTATTCCTGAGTTCTGTTTCTGAAATACTTCATTACAGATACACAATTTTCAGGTTCAGTATTTCTTTACCTTTGGCTTAAGAAAAATGCATTAAATTTATTATTAACATGTTCTAAAACACTTTTATTGGCAAAATTAATCCCTTTTAAAAGAAAATTATGTCAAAATAGGTCTAAATCTTCAAGATGGCTTAGTTTGACTTTTTAGGATTTGGGGAACCACCAGATTATAATACCATAAAATAGCACAGACTCACCAGCTTTCATCTCCTGTGCACTTCCTTTCCTTTCATTTTCTTTCCCTACTCAGCACAGTTAATGAAATCCAGGAAACTGCAGTTCGTCTACAAGTTGATAGAATTTATTTTTCTTAATTGGCAAAAAAGTTGACCCTCATCCTACACAGACTAAGGCAGAGTGTGAGTCATTTATATGATGTAACTCAAAGTTATTGAAACTCCAAATATATTTGTAGCAAGCTCAGGGGACTGTAACCTATTAGTCCTTGCCTCCTACTCTTCTGCCATGGCTCTGGTCTCTCTCTGGTGCCTCAAATCCATGTACCAAGGAATATAGTCGCTTTGACAGTAGGACAAACAAACAAACGAAAAATGGCAGCACTTGTTCTGTAGCCAAAGAGAAGTTCTTCTGGCCACAGACCTGCACCCAGCTGGACCGCACAGCACGACCACTACTGTGCGGGCAGCCTGTAATGCTCAGCCAGGACAATGGCTCCTCTGCTCCTGATTTCTAAGGAAAAGGCATTCAAATGACTTAGAAAAGTTACTGACATGAAGAACAAGTACTTGAGCCAACTGTCTTCTGGTTGCTCAGGATATAACCAAGAAAATGGTAGGCAATCGGCCGAGATAAGGAGGTGATTGCCATGAGAAGGCTCATTTGTTCTTAATTCATGACTTCCTCAGGTGTAGTTACTTTAGGCCATAATTATTGTAACCATTTAGTTACAGATTTCAGCTTTTAAATTGCCAGTCCTCAGAAAAGCTTTATAAGCCACAGAAGGACATAAATTCTGTGCTTCCCACTGGAGAAGAAGAAGGCAGACAAATCAATGGTTTGCTGTTCTGATTTTTTTTCTCCCTGTTGTTGTATGAAAGCCATCTTTCTGTTTTTTTAAAACCCTGGGTCTTTTCCTCTGCGACAATGTTATAAGCATTCAGAAGCATCCACTCACTATCACACCAGATGCTTTTAGCCATTGCCCTACAGCCCCGTAACACAACCACAAACAGCTCTGGAATTATACTACTTCTTAACACATGAGGACAGAACCCTGTCTTCCAAAAGCAGGTGTCCTTAAACTGGCATAAAAATTTGAAGAAAACTTTAATCTCTCATAGAAGTTTCTTGTGGTAGTTTGCAAGATCTTGCTCTGCCTCTGATCAAAGGCACAGTACTCCCAGCTCCATGGAGAAGGCACAGTACTCAGAACTCCAGGGAAAATGGCTAGCTTCTATTTGAATAGTACATCAGACAGATGGAAAGACAAAAGAAATTACTTCTATAATCATAAATAGAAGATAATGTCACTGTACTAAGACAGTGTTTCACAAATAAACAATGTAATTTTTCAGATGAAAGAATATTAACTCTTAATTGATAATACTAATAAATTACTGAATGACATCCTCTGTTCCCTATAGAGAAAACACAAGTAGCTCTTGTCTAGCAAAGAGCAATGCGAAAATGTTTAAAGGTAGTTACTGAATGTAAAATACAATAAGTAACACACCACTTCAAATTGGAAAGAAAAAACTGATCAAAACAACTTTTCAGAAAAGAAAAATAAAGAAAGGTCCTTCATGCCAATGCAGATGTGAGTTAGAAAGAGAAAAATTGATAGGAGCAACTCATAGGGAAAAAAGTGAGAAACAAAAAGAACAAATTGTTAAACGGTATTTAACTTTCCTCCTTTCTTCCCATCAAGAATTATACCCAAGAACAATCTTAAGTATTACTCCCCTGTTTTCTTCCATGTATTTACAATTTTACAGTATGCTTCACAGCTCTGTTAAATGGGCATTACTCACATACAGAAAGGCGCTGAATGGACAGGGGACTCCATCACAAATCAGTTACTGTGATGTTCATTTAATTCCGATAGGAAAGCCAAGAGGAAAAGCCTGGCTGGCAGATTTATTGATTACATTTCACCAATGACCAGCACTCTGAAAATCCCCAAAGGTGATCATTAGTACTGAGTAACTGTCACTAAACATTAGCACCATCAGCAGACTGGAACTAAAAGAAAGTGTGATGCTTTAAATGTGACACCCAAGAGGGATTGCCTCTAGTCCAAAGAAAAAGTGAAACATCTTACATCATGGCACCCATATTTGAGACAATTTTAATGCTTTATTTATATATATATATAAAATATATATATATATATATTCACGCATATATAGATGAATAGACTTATAAAATTGGTCTAGCACAGTCAGGCAAACTGGGCAGGGCCACCTACTATATAACATAAAATTAATGTGTCAAGCTAATTTCGCGGTCCACTTGGCTGGTGCTGATTAGGACCAAATTAAACTTGGTCCTAATCAGTCTGAGTGCTTTGCAGGTAATACAGAAATCCATGGGATATGCTTATTACTGTAAAAGCACGTGCACATTATCTGCACAAGCAGGGTAAGAACAGCTTTACCAGAGTAATATATGGTTTCACACTTTATAACACATTGCTAGCTCACCTATTTTTGGTGGATTTCTATTTGAAACTCTCATGTTTCCATGGTACAGAGGAATTAGATATGAAACGTCGTTTTTTATTTTCCATACTCGAATCTGGTCTTCTGCTCCTTGGTTTGGCCAAAGGAGTACTTTCTGTATCTGACATGATGAATTTAGATATTGCAGGAGGGGAAAGTATATGAAGGGTTTTGCCATTTTCCATTAGCTCCTGGTTATCTCCCCCTTTTTTTAATCACATCCTGTGATTCCCATATGTGTGCCTTTGTTCCATGAGAAACAGCAGGAACAATACCCTTTGTACTGCTGGCAGACAGCTGCTTCTAATGCGGGCATGCCGCTGTCTTTAGTGTACTTGAAGGATTGCCTCAGCCAGGAAAAAGAGACTTATGTGGATTCCGCCCTCTTGGTCAGTCTGTCGTCCTTGTAAAACTCTCCCTCTGAACACAATATCCCAACAGAGAAAGCTATTTCTTGCAGTGACCTCACACCAGCCCCTTTCATCAAAAAGTCACAATGACAAAAGCACGATGCTATAGAAGGTCCTTCCTCTCCTGGTGGTACCTGGCAGTCACAGCAAAAAACAGAANCAGGAAGTTTAGTGACAGGACAAGGGGTAACTGCTTTAAATTGGAAGAGGGGAGATTTAGATTAGATACTAGAAGGAAATTCTTTACTGTGAGGGTGATGAGGCACTGGAACAGGTTGCCCAGAGAAGCCGTGGATGCCCCATCCCTGGAAGTGTTTAAGGTCAGGCTGGATGGGGCTTTGAGCAACCTGCTCTAGTGAGAGTTGTCTCTGCCCATGGCAGGGGGTTTGGAACTTGATGATCTTTAAGGTCCCTTCCAACTCTAACCATTCTATGATTCTATGTAGGAATAGGCTCTGGGAAGGCACACTCAGCAAAAAAAACTCTTATTGCCACAAGCCTTTTCCTGCTTTGTGACTTTCTGTGAACAGGAAGAGCCTACACAGAGGCCTGTCTGTGGTAAGTAATCCAAATAGCAAGTGTTAAGAATGAGAAGTTCATGAACTTGAGGAACTAATGTCTTACAAAATATGATTCTGCATGCAGATTAAAACATTAAATTGGATAGGTAGCCTACAAAATGGAAAAAATTTCCAGCAAAACGGAAATTACTTCCCTCACAACTTTCCACCTATTCTGTGGAGAGACTCTGGTTCTCTAATACAGAGAAGGAAAAAAATGGCAGTGTGGTTTCCATATGCAGCATGGGACACTGGGCATCAGGGGATGAGGATTCATTTTTGCAGCTCTTCACTGAGGTCATGCAAATCACCTTAGAGCACTCTGCTTCCTTTGGCCCACTTCCTGCCTTTTTTTTGGTCCTATTTCCATCAGAAACTGTAAATCTGTGCAGATTTATCAGCTCACCCACAGCTCAAGTTCGGCTCAGGTGTAGGGGTACACTGCATAGCTGGCAGCAGAGCTGTGCCATGTGACCCAAGTCCCTGGCTGCATGACAAGTACCAGGCATTGCTTGCTGAGACCTCATTGCCCGTGCCACCCCCGTGAACACTCAATATAGTGTACTCCCAAAAATCTGGCCACGGAACATCTGGGGAACCTCTGCCATATCCTGCCTATCTAGGTTTCTCAAAGACCAATCTTTTTGGTGGAGGGGCAATGAAGCTTGTTAATACAAAGGCACATAGCGTACATGGTCAGTAAGTCTGGTCATCCCTGACCTAGATGACAAGTTCTGGATGACAAACTTTTACCACAAACTTCTACCTGAGTGAACACTCACGATATTTCTGGTAAATTGTATGGATGGTTTGTACATCATACAAGACTGTGTTGGAAAACAATTCTTAAAAAAAGATAATAATGAAGATTAGTGTAGGTTCACTAAAATCCAGTGATTTATGCTGGGGATGCATGCAACACTGAAAGGTCCGGCTCAGTTCTTGGGCTGTTTTACATTCTATTTTGCAGTTCAATTTGTGTTTCTAAGCTTTCATCCCTAGAAAGATGCATGAGGCAACTTTACAAAATGCATACATCTACGCCAGAACTTATATTTTCATCTTCAGAATCTATTAATTTTGTATCTCTTGCAATGAATTAAGGTTTGAATAAAGGACCACTGACTCAAAAAAAAAAAAAAAGCTCCATTTGATCAGCTTTTATTTCAATGTGCATTTGACAGCATCGCTTCTCAGCATTCAGGTGATGTTCTTAAATTGTGACATTCTCAATCTCTTTAAGAAACACATTCTTTTTGAATAATGAAGTCATCTTTATAATTGCTATTGCCTTAACGAAAAAAGAAAAGTAACTTTACACCACTTTGCTGAGTCTTATCTCCATATTTCCATACTGTTCCTAAGATATTGGCAATTATTATTTAAGTCAAAAGGGAAAACCAAAATAATTTACATCATCTATCACAGCTCCCTTGCATGAATAAATTACAAGACACCATGGCAAATCAATCGTAGGGAAAGGAACAATCTGCATCAAACACTGTATTTGTGTGTATAATCTTTTTAATATTTTTTGACCTTGTATACCAAAACAACAGATTGAATTCTGTGAACTTTAGGTAATACAAAGCTGTTTATCCCAAATTCTCATTGGGAACCTCTAATCTAATCAGTTTTACCCAGGACACATAGGAATAAGGAGAATCTAACTTAGCACAAATTCCAAAATCTGTTTGCCATTCATCCAGTCCACTTGTTCTGCATGGACAGTAAGGTCTTAATGCAAGGATCAGCTCCTAAGGGTGTATGGGTGATACTGCATGCAAGAAGAACTGGTTGCTGATTGTAGCAGCTAATACTGCAAAAGTTGTGCTTAAGGTGTTGTCAGTAGATGTCAAGATGACTTTGCTATCTTTATGAAAAAATTAAACATCCTCTCTCCTCTTCCATTTTGGAAAAAATATTTTTTCCTTACTCTCAGTTAACAGGGTGAGGACTGGTTGTGCAGGATGAACCAGTTGCCTTCTTGCTATGGGAGGAGGGGAGGAAGGCATGGGATGGGGGAGAGAATGTGAATGAACTTGTTATCTTCAAAAAGATAAAAAGCAAGTATTGAGTCTAAATTCACCAAGGGAAACCCGCTTCCCTTTTGTGAGGGACACCAATACAATGAATATACATGTTATTGAATTATTGTATTTCACTCTGGACTTTCAGAAAAGTTAGTGATGCAAAAGTCTCCACAGCAGTGGTCTCTCTAACATGCAGAAAGTTCGTGTGCCAAAATAGGCTTGTTCTACTACGTAAGTACAAGCTACATACATCTACTCTCTGCAAATGAGTCATTCTCTAGGAAACAAACCTTAGGAAGTAAAACTTCAGCAGCACTCTTGGCTGGTTTTCCTACCAGAAAACCAAAAGAGTTTCCATGGGACCTTAACTGATAGATTACAAAAGCCATGCAGCACACGCCTGTCCTCCTGCTGAACAATCACTTGGTCTCTTCTAACATTTACATATTCATTCTTATTCTTTCCCACATTTAAATCCTCTTTTATAATCCCCTGCTTCAGGGTCACAGCTCTGGAGAGACTGGCATTAAGGGGATTCAAGCAGGTAGACTAAAAGGAAAATAGACCTCAGAGTTAATTTTTATGGGTGCTGCATATATCCATGGCCATTCCTTGCCTCACAGGCTTCTGAGGGAACTATAATAAGTGGGAGACCTAAAAGCAAAATTATCTAGTCCTGCCTGTTTCACAGATGGAGGACTGGAGCACTGTAAGTGGTAACTTCTGAGTGACTCACTCAAAATTATAAATGAACTCTTGAGCACATAAAAATTTGAATTCAGATCACTCACATTCTTGGTAAAATATTATGGTTTAAGGCTTTAGTGGTTTTCCAGGGGTAGAGGGAAATCTGGTTTTCCTTTCTCACTGGGGAAAAAAGAAAAAAAAAGGATTAATAAAACTCATGAAATCTTAGCAATAGACACAGAATTGCCTAGTGCGGAAAGAGTCACAGTATTGTTAATTGCTCAAAAAGTACTAGCTGTTTTGTACTTAGTGTCTGTACTGTTTCTGCAAGTATGTGTATATGTGTGTGTGTTCAATGCACATTATAAATGTTACACCTGTCTCACCCCCTGCTTTATTTTCCTTCCGCTCATACGAAGTAAGTGTCCTAAATTTAATTTTCCCCCTTACAAATTGGCTGCCCTTTCATGTCAGGAGAGAAAACGCCCACTCAGCACAGCTTGAAAGGAACCTGTCTGCGGTTGGGAGGGAAAAGTCGAGGTGCCGCTTTAACTAACTAAATTAAATACAACTAGAGCTCCAAGCAGCTGGCAGGTTTGATTTGGATGTAGGATGCTGTGAGATAGTGATAAGTGAGCACTCGGGACCAAAGGGAATTAAAAGGCAGTACTTTGGTTTAATGGAGTCACTCTCTTTTGGTGGCGCATCCATTAAGGACACCGTGCTGGCATAAGGCGGTGCCTGCACCACTTAAACTGCAAAAGGCCAGCTTCAAACAAGGCTGAGCTTTGGGCTCCAAAGGACACAAGTGAGTGGCTTTTGAGGGGAGCAGAAGGAGGTGCTCACTGAGCCATCCTGAGCCTCCTCACAGCCTTGTGAAGGAAAGGACAGCCTCTGCAAAATCAGAGGTTCGAGTCCTGCTCTGGACCATGTGTGAAATACTTGACAACTCCTCTTAGAAGTGCTTCAGAGCACCAGAAAAATCATGTTACCCTGTCTGTCTTGATTAGAGAATTCCTTAAGCCTTATAATGAAAATAATTACAGGAAACAGTTCCTTTCCTTCCCCTATCTTTTCAGTTTATTTAATAGTGCATTACATCAGTTTGTGTGGAGCCAGTATTCCCCTTCTCTCTCCCGGTATTAGTATTTCTCTTACTCATGTAAGCCTTTCCCTGAGGAACAATGAAGATGGAAAAACATTTTTAAAAATTATGATTCAACTGTAAAATGTTACTATTTGTCAGTGTCACTAACAGGCAGGTGTAATCTCTGGAAGTGTCTTTCAACTCTGCTTTCTAAAAGGACTAAAAATGTAAATGAAACTTTGATTTCATAATTAGTACAACAGATTTGACACTTGCCTGCCTCTAGTAACAAGGGGAACTCTCCTTACATTCACAAAATGCTATGAAACCTCCACAAGGAAGATGTTGCAGAAGCTGGAAGTGGTGACTGGGTGCCATAATATGCTAAGTTTGAAACAACCTACTAGCAAGAGACCTCTGCAGACAGAACAGATTAAATATTCAATTTTAACTCCTTTTATTTTAAAATCTTATATTTTTCTCTGAGAATTGTTAAGTGCCAGCACATGGAGCTACTGGTCACTAGATGCAATCATTCTATGATTCTCTGATTCTATTACTACTCTGCATTGCAACAGCAGCCAGAAACCCCACTGTGATCGAGATCCTATTGTACCAAAAACTATTGTGGAGAGAGATACTTCCACCAACAATGTCTTGAAAAATGTCAGCTCTGTGACTAGGAATCAAATGCCTTCATTTGTATACTTGCCTAAGCTAACAGCCCAAACAAATAGGCTGCATTTATGCAATTAGAGATTGCAATTACACAGTGAAAGCTATGATTTCAGCGAAACTTCTGCTAGCTTTAAATTACCGGGATTATGCCCACTACTGCACTATAATTGATTAAAGATGGGAGAGAAAAGTAATGGGAAAGTGTGATATTTATCACTTTGGATGCAACTATTTTAGCCTATAACAAAGTTTATCAGTACAGGTGTTTTTTTGTGGTGCAAAAACTCTTTCAAAGGTGTATTGACAGCATGCACTGCATGGAAATGATGTTTAGGAAGGTCTTAATGGAGTTTCCATATCTCAGTTATAGCAAAACAGTTTGTTAGACATTTTCACAGATTCCTCATGGTTGGAAGGGACCTTTGAGATCTTTGAGTCCAACCATAAAAACAAACCCCCAAAACCAACGAACCATCACACACCGACAACACCACCCAACAACCCCCCCCTAAGAACAACCACCACACATTTTATCTGTTACAGCTAGATATTTCTGGCTAACTTATGTCATACTGTGCTCTAAAGCAATGAAATAATAGTGATTTGGAGTTAAATCATAGAATCACAGAATCATAGAATGGTAAGTTGGAAGGGACTTCAAGGATCATCTGGTTCAACTTTTCTTGGCAAAAGCACAGTCTAGACAAAATGGCCCAGCATCCTGTCCAGCTGAAAAGTGTACTAGGTCTATATTAAAAATGGGAAGAAATGAATGGCTGTCTGACATTTCCTAGCTTATCAGGCTTTTTAGATGTCCATTACTTTCCCAACCAACTTCCCATTAGAAATGTCAAGACTTCCCAAGATAGAAAAGATGCAATTTTGCTCTACTTTCTGCAATCATGAAGAAATAAATTTCTTATGAACCTTTATTGGAAGGGGAAAATGAAAGGAGGTGAACCCATCATAATTCATCCACAAGTTATTTTGAAAACCTTCTGGATACAACATCCTGACACAAAACTAAACTCTGCCTTCAAAATAAATTACTTTGGCTATGACTAATTTAGTGAGAGCCGGTAGTATTCATAATGCATTCAAACCCTCTACTTCTTTCAAGCCTGATTTCAAAATCTAGGATCTGAAATTAACATAGAAGAATTTGAAAATCTTGGTGTTAAGGAGAAATTAATGAAAACCAAATTTGAGTACTGACACAGCAAAGGCCATTTTATAGAAGCCTGGATCTGCATGTCTAGGTGCCTGCAGGTATCAAATCTGATCACTGCCACTGCTGTGTACGTAGGGGTCTGACAGCGAATTTTTAGCTGATTTAACTGTAATTTAAGAAAACTCTTCACTCTTGCCCTCTCCCGGGGGTTGCTACCCCTTTGCCAGTGCAGCAGAAGGGAGGAGGTGTCAGGATCTCCACCATCCCAATGAACAAGGCTGTGCTCCAGCTCAACCTGGGATAGGGGTTCTCTGCTGGGAGACCAGCCTGTGACCACAGCAGCTGGAGGACCCGCATAGCCAACACAACCCTGTAACCTTTCTTCTACAATTGAATTAAGGCACTTGAAACAAAAACCATGTGGAGCTGGTCCTTAGAAGAACTCAGTAGTATTTTCTGGTACATAGGAGTATGGCTTTGGAAGGGAAACATTTCCCACAGTAATCACAGGGTGATGCATGCACCTCTCCTACCCTGGAGGAGCATACCCACTCAGTGCTTTAAAAACTACCTTATTCTCTCAGAGGATCTGGCCTATGATGTTAAACTTCCACATGTCCCTTTTCACAGCAACGCTGAAAGAATCCTGAGATGTCTTTAGGTTCAGAGCAGCTGCTCAGCCTAATCTGGTAAGGTATTTGAGTAATATAATTACAGACATAGTAGTTAAACCTGTGTGACAGCCCTTGGGGATCTCTTATTCCACAATATAATTGCTTTGTCTGGTTACTTTTATTTTATTTGGCTTACAAGGTATGAACCTTGACCTATTCTACAAGAATCTGTGGCAGTATCTCGTTTTTTAGAGACAAATACCTTTGGTTCCACCGTAGCCCCACATGACAACTGGCAGCACTCCTCTACGCATTTTCTCAAAGCTTCCCCAGCAACACAAATGCACAGGGAAGAATGATGGTCAAATGGAATTAAAGTAAATTTCAGTTAATAAAGCCGTATCTGGGTACAGTCCACCGTAAAACAAACTTTGTTTTCCACAACAAATAGAACTGTAATTTTGCAAAGACACCTTAGCAAATATAATACCTTCCTTACATTGGTTTAAGCATGATCACAGGAAAAGCACGCAAATATAGATAGACCTGAAGTAGCAATTCTATTTCTGAAGGCATTTCTCGTCATTTCTGCAGAATTATTCTCCATTCTTTTTAGATAGTGCAAATGTTCCACTGCATCTTGTTTTTAGCTGAGTTCTAAATATGCTTGTAAGACAATAATAGATTTTTTTTCACAGTGTCCAAATATAGTATCTGTGCAAATCTAACTGAACTGCCAGATACCAGTTCGTTTTCCTGTATGTTATTGTCATATGCAATTATATGCCAGATGAAAACATATGCTGACTTTTGGCTAGGTATTGAATAGTCCTATAAGCATTTTTTGTGGTATTGAGCAGGCATTCAGCCACCAGAAGTAGTTTTATAATGCAAAGAAATATATAGTATATTTTATTTCATTTGGTCATGCTGGTACTGTTTCACTTCCTCCATTCGCTAGGGTTTTCTGGTGGCATCTTTAAAACCAATTATTATCTATCATTACTGCCTGCAAGGAACAGCTATACATTTTCTCACTGTAGAAATAATCAGCAGTAACAATGCAATATGAAGCTGCTACCTTTTTTAATGAGCTGAGAAACATAACCATTAATTTATTGTAACTTTTCATGTCACAATAAAAATACATCCATTTTTATTTTAATAAAGTCAAAACCACTGAAATTACTCTACCTATAAAACACACTAATAAGAATTTGATTGAATTAATTAACATTATTAGTTATATCAATGCTCTTGATGAACTACAGGCCATGAAGTCCAGCAGAGTTTTATAATTCTTGAAAATTATTTTAGAAAATAAAAACCCATAACATTCCAATTAGAGAATTACCTGCCAGTTTCCTGTAGTTTAATTATATCAAAATAAAATATCCAGAAATGTCTAAGTAGACAAAAAATACAAAGGTTGAATCTTAAAAGTTTTACAATTTGATGTTAAATACTTAAGGCCAAATTTTAAAAGGCACTTTGGTGTCTAAAGGTGCACATTACTGAGTTGTGTCATTTTCAGTTATGCCCGTTTAGTTCAAGGTATGTTGAGCACGCACTTTTGAAAACACCTTTCCGCTATCTGTGTCTCTAGTACCCTATATGCCTTTAACAGCATTATGCTTTGAAATGAAAACACTAATGCACCATTTCCATCCTTTTTCCCATCCCTTTGCTTCCACAGCTCTTTTGTATTTCCACACAATCCGTGCCAGTCTTCTGTGTGGTCACGCAGAGACAGCCTCAACTGTCCAGATGTGTCCTACCAGCAGAACAGGCAACAGAATGTCCACCTGGAGGGCAGTAGCTTGGCTTTGCTATGAAATAGCACACTGTCACCAGGACACTGCCAGTTTTACATATGTCCGTTAGCAGGCACACAGATGTTGAGGGCATTTTCTCAGCAGAAACTAAATGGTTGGAGGTCAGGTGCAGGCGAAGGTTCCTGATCTACGTGCACTGCAGCAAGCAGCCAAGGCAGTGAAGACGATCCTTCCTTCCCAGCCTTCCCTCCTGCTGCCTCCCAGCGTGACAGTGGGAGGGAAAATGCACAGCTCAGAGGACTCTAAATTTGAAGAGCTGAGCTCAAATGAGAGCTTTTTACCTCCTCAGGATTGTTTTATAGAAGTAACTATTTGTCTTTTTTGTTCAAGATGAGCAAATCAGCAGTGGAAAGCACCAAAAAATATTTAAAATTAAAACCAATGTTTAACTAATTTTATATAAAATTTTGCCCACTGTTTTTTCATTCTGAGTCAATTACTTTTTATCAGAGATTTATGAACCCCTGAGAAGAAAAGTATACGGTAATACTGACACAGCAGCATTATTCCCAAGTTGTTGACCTTATTATATCAAGCCCCATGAAGAAGCTGCTTTATATTTTAAGAGGTTTCGGTTCCTTCCTGATTTTTGTCTATCAGTTTTGTTTGGTTTTTTTTTTTTTTTTTTTTTAATATATTGGCTGTAAATAAAATGGAAAGTATGTTTGGAATCTGAAATCCGTGTATACTTACTTAATCCAATCAAATTTAAAATACCTGCCTTATCGGTTTAATAGCCTCTTACAGGAACATGCCACATTTCATTTACATGATGATGAGATGCGAAAATGGATTAAGTAGTGGCTAATCACCTTGGGATAGACAGAAAATGATGGAGACCCATGACACCCCAAAGCCTTTAGGTGCAAGGGAACTGTCCCAGTACCTCCGCTGTCTGTGTAGGGGATTCTCTTGAACAGCACACTGCCACCCTCTTCATAGTTTCCACCTCACAAAAGTCAACATAGGCCTTGGCAGAGTGGACTAATATATCTCCCAGGAGAGTTTCACTCATGAAGTCCCACTTGTGCTCCAAACCAGCCAGACTGATGGCATAAAGCTGTATTAGTGCAAGACTGATATTTCTGTCTTCCAGAGCCCCAGAGTATTTTTCTAGATCCATTATAAAAATCTCATTTTGGACAAATAATCAGCAGTATATTTATGTGCACAATAGCGTAACTCCTGACTCAGCTGCCATTCCAAATCAAATTACTTTTCTTTCTTTTTTTTACTATTTTGGTCACAGTGGTGACACAACCCTGGTGGGACAGAAGAGCATGATGTAATCCCCTGAAACACCTGCATTTTCTTCTCTACAGTGCCCTGTACACCAGTGTTGCTACTGATCATACATCATCCTTTCTTCTCTGGGACAGCAGGAACCTCATTGCCATGCATTCACAGGGGAAGGGGAAGTTGCCCAGAATTAGCCACAATTTTCAGTCTATTGGTGCCCAAGCTGGAGAGATGTCTCACTCGAGATCTGAAAACTCCTGGGTGGTCTTTCTTGTGTACCTTTTTAGAGACTTTTTCCACCTGAAAGCTCATTTGGCTCAAACAGATGAGTCCACAAGAGCTGGGAAAAAAAATTCTACCGCTCTGGGGAGTGTAAGTTCTTCCATGCATGAGAGGCAAAAAAGTAGCTGCTGTGTGAGGTGACATTCAAAGCAAGATCGTTGCACTGCTGCCTCCACAGAACAGAATTATTATTTTCTGCTGCTGTTCTCTGCGTGTGACTTGAAGCCGCAAGCCAGGCTGGTGTCTGCGGCAGAGAAACAGAAAGAAGCATGAACATGTTTTCATGCCTTATAGCTGAATTCTGCAAGGCATCGCACATCTCTTTGGAGGTCATGAGCCTCCCCAGCTAGGTCAGATCAAACACCTTCTGGGTTTGCGCCCCTAAGGAGAAAACATACTTTTTTTAATGATACAAATGTCAAAGAGCTACAGCCTGCTAAGATGTGTTACTGTCTTCTGGGTAATTTTACACTGGCTTTAATTATGTTCCATCTTCATTTGAAAGCCTGAATAGTGTGGAGTTCAGTCGAAGCCACACTGCCTGCCTGGCTGTATGCAGACCCACGTAGGGGAGGATTTCAGAGACACGGCAGGGACAGAGCAGATAGTGAACTACACTGGGAGTACCTCTACCTCACATCTGAACCAATTTAGTACCCAGAAAAAGAACTAATAGCCTCTTCTACTCTTTCAGACCCTGGGATGTCTTGACTAACACAACTTAGATGCTAGAAATGCTACTTTGGCTTCAAACTATGCAATTAAGTCATTCCTGTTCCTTTATGAAAGATAAGAGAGCTATAACAACAGAACTATGCCATTTCAGACATAATGAAGACAAACACTGGAATTTAAGGCTGATGTCCGTACATGACAGTACGCTAGAAAGAAAAATATTCAACAATTTGCCATTCAGGTTTTATTTTTCTTATGCCAAGGTAGGGGACATTTTTGTTCATTAATACCAAACAAACATTACTTTCACTTGACTTTATTCCCATCTAGTGCAACACTGAAGCAGAACAGAACTCCAAATCACCTTCAATCAAACCAGCTTCTCAGTGTTTATATTTTTAATGTTAAGGGCAGAATATGCCAGGATTACTGCACAAGGATAACAAGCAAAATAAGATATTTACACCTTGCTGTGACACACAATTTTTTTAGACATCATGTACTACAGCAAGCATGATGTCCATGTAGCTTCTTCTTTCTTTAGTCCAGGATGCTTGAGTCATTTTACATGTCTGCTAACACACTTTTACATCTCATTCTTTGCTGGTCTGCAGCTCCACACATCCAAGTTTCATTACATGAGTCCTTTGCATAAGTTAGATACTATATTGTGTTCTGTGACTTACCCCTAAAACCAGTTTTTTCCATCTCTATGTCTGCATTTCTTTAAGTGACCACCACTGAGCAGCTGTGGGGTCCCCAGTGCCCATCTGTGCCCTGTCTCTTATCACCCTATGCCTGCATGCCTCTGTGTCCATCCTGTGTCTCCCTCTCTTGAGGGCTCTGTTGTCACACCAAGTCTACATTTCTCTGCGTGACATTGCTGTGTTAGAAACATAAATACCTTATTTTACACAGCATAACTGCATGTTATGTTATGCTTTATCTGTATAAAGCTATGGTTGTATCACACAAAGATAAACAAAAGTAAAACAAATTAGCCATAGGTAGCTAGCCAATTAGAGAATTTGCTGTCACAGCTAAACCAGGGAAAAGAAAGCTGCAGGCAAGTCAGGAGTTCAGACAGAGCAAACTCATCAAGCCTCAGTCTTGAGGCCTTACAAACTCAGTGCAGAGCCTATGGCCTGTTGCTAGCAATGGCAATACTAGGTACAGGACTACATGGATAATGTGACGAAACTGCACTGTGCAAAAGATGATGTGTCTTGTGAAGATTCCAAAACTGTGAGCTGACAATGAGGCAGTATCATGGGGAGATGGTATTGCACCTACACCTTTGTCACATCTACATCTCTGAGGTGGTGCAAAGGCGTTTTTCTTTTAAATTACTAATTTCTTAATGGTGTCTCAGGCTATTCAAACTATCTTGCCTGAAATCTCTTTAGGAGAGGTGGACCCTGAGGAGGTGTTCGCTTTGAGATCAGCTTCTGATCAGGTGAGACATGCTTTTTGAGTTTTCACACCGCTTTCAACAACAGTAGGATGTTTTATTTTTACTTAAGAAGCAACACTTTTTCTTAAGTATATGAAGTATTTAAAAGAGTGAACAAGACTTAGCCAGTCAGTGTTAATGGGAAGAATGAAGCTGAAGTACCTTCAGCCACTTGGCACCCTGAGTCACTCAGGCAAATAAAAATCCTCTTAGCAAAAAGCATTTATTCGACATTCAAGTTATTACAGTATGAAAATTTAACATGTGATCTTAACTTTACCCCCAGATAAATGTCTAGTATTACTGGACCGTAATATCACATGTATGCTTATTCAAATAAGCTAACGTTTGAAAATTACTTTCAGGGTGGCCTTAGACATTTTGGAGTCTGCCAAAATTTAGGATCTTGGTGGTTCCTAGAATTGAAAATTTGTCTTCCCCTTTCTTGCTGTCAGCTGTCCTCTTCTCTATCCCAACCTGCATCTTGACTGCACTTTCAGTCCTCAAGTCATGACTCGGGCTCAGGCTTCCTCACCCTCCTGTCCCCCATCACATCCCCATCACACTCATCTCCAATTCCTGCCTCTCATGGCTGGTACAACCTTAGGGGCACAAGTCTTGGCTTACACTCTCCTTTAGAGCAACAGACATGTAGGAGGGGGTTACCCCTCATCTCTGCAGTTGCTGCCTATTTGGGCATCCTTGTGCCTCCAGAGGAGAGTTCACCCTGCCTAAGGATATGACCAGGTAAACTGGGTACAATAATCTGATGGTCAGGCAACTGGCCTGAATGGACTGGGCAGACCTACAGTGTCCCAAATAGTCCCTTGATATTTTTTTTTTTGGTCTAAAACTGGTCCTGTCTGTGCACTCTGCTATTTATAAAACATAATCAGAATCCATCAATCTTGTGCATAATAACTACAAATTAAATAGCACTGCACAACATCTTGCAAACACAACATAGCAGAATAACAAGGCAAATATCTTATCTGTGCACTCTCATATTGCCTGTTTATCTTTGGCCTATCAGTGAAGTCATCTAAGCCTCTACATAAGCAAAGTCCTTAGTGGATCATCAGTGATGTTTCATTAACAGCACCCTACTCCTCAATAAGAAAATGCTCTCAATTAGAGTTGAACTCCAACCAGAGAAAATAAACTTTTTCTTCCAGTTCATAACTGTCCATAACCTCAAGTGAGTCCAGAACATAAATACTGCTGTGACTAAACCAAGTGCAAAGCCTAACTGCCAAAGTGATCCCTAGATATCTCCCATAGAGCAGATTTTTGTGAAGACAGGGGACCTATTTGCATCATTTGGGTGTCAGCATTCTATTTCACTTTACACATTCCAAAATAAGCATAGAACTTGTGTAGCACATCAGATCTGGCAGCGCTGAGTTTCCCCAGTTAGCTCTGAGTTGGGATGGCATTGAGAATGCTGGTGGTCCAACTGTAACCCACCCAGGCACACCACTTTATAGGAATGGGAACCCTTGCAGTAAAGTAAACATCTGTGCATGATGGATGATCTGAATCCTTAGGTCCTTCCATTTCACAGACACCACTGAAATGCTATCAGTTATACAGCAGTTTTTTAGTCATGATATCAATCAAAGCTGTATTTTAGTAAAATTTAGCAGAAGCATTTTGCATCCTGAATTATCAGATCTCTGCCGCTCAGTGCTTATAATATTGTCACATTTTTCACTGTATTGCTTTGGAAAGAGCAAGTACAAAAGTTCCTGAAAGTGAAATGTAATCGTGCTGGCTTATGCTTATACAGTAACTTCTAGCAACCCTCTGGAAGAATCAGTGGCCAAAACTTATGTTTCTAACTGGTTAACAGTAACCAGAAAACAATTTTCAGTTAGAGTGAATGTCCTAAACCCTCATTCAGACAGGAACAAAGGCTGGATTTCAGCATTTTTGGGAATGGATGAAAACAACCTAAGGACTTCTTCAATTTTTATAGAGGGCTATTCTATAGAGGGCTATTCATACCAAAATCAGAACAGCACAAGGTGACATTTGGCAAACCTGTTTGTCTATGTACTGCAAACAGGACAAGTGGAGACAGAGAAGATGTGAAGATAAGGATTTTGTGCTGACAGCCTATAAAGCACATGATGCTGCCTCATGTATTCAGGCAGGACAGGCAGACTTTCAGATCCTGCCGAGAAGCTGGGCAGCTCCAGGGGAGGGTCTTTTTTTCTCATGTAAGGAAGTGAAGTTTGTTTTCATATCTAAGCAGCACATCAACAGCTACGATGAGGCTCAGCAGGTACTATCTGTCCTAATTTTAATAAGGTGGTTGTGTTCAGAACTAAATCTCCAAACAATGTAAATCAAGCAATGCTATGGGCTTTCACATAGCTCTACCAGTTGGTGGCACCATCTGGGTAACTGTCTCATTCCTTTTACATCCTTCATGGTCTTTTAGCAAGAAAGAGACAAATCCAGATGTTTAATCCTCATCCTACTGAGGAGAACATCAAAGCAGTTGAAGTCCATCAGAGTCTGAGTCCCCACACAGACCTTGCCAGCTTTTAACAAAAGACCTGAGCCCGCCCTTCTCAAGGAACAAGAGCTAGCGCTCGTGGCCTGTTTTTCCTGTGACTAATCCATGTTTCAAGGCAAGGTATTGATGCAACAAATTAAATGTGTCTTTCCACCTCTTCTTCAAAACACACACTAACTCCCATCACTGAAGATTAACAACAGCTCTCAGAGAGAAACAAGCACTTGCACTTCTCAGAGAAATAAGCACTGTGTTCTTGATAGCGACACCACAGTGAAGCTGCTTTGAGCCAGCTCCACCAACCGTTGCTAATGGCTTCAAACAGCTCCTGCAGATTGCCCTATCTGATGGACATGCTGTTTGTCTATTTGGTTAAGGCAGGCCATTTCTTTGCCTGTTCTTTGAGGGGATGAAGGTACAGACAGATGCACAGGTATGCCTTGTACCAACAACAAAGATCTCCTATGGAGGTCAGTGTAAAGGTGTATGTTTTGAAGAGCCTTCTGAAGCTGGGAAGCCTGGTCAAACTGCCAGCTATCCACACTGTTCAATTTTGGGACCAATCAATAGCATCCTCTCTTCTAACTCAGATCTGCCCATTACTGGCATTGAGCAGCCACTGGAATTTCTTGGCTGTCGTTGTGGTCTAAGGAATCAATACAAAAGTCTTTCTGTTGCCATGGATGGGAATGTCAATTCATACCCACAAATCAGTAATAAAAAAAAAGAAATGAATGCTCACAAATGCAATAGTACAATTTCAGTCTAACTTCATTGTGAATGCCTTTGGCAGTAGGCTCTTTGTTGTTTAAAACTTTATAATTAACAACCTGTAAAGGCAAAGCAACACACATGCAGAGCTTTAAACAATTTGGTATACTGCATTTTGGTTTTGAAGGTGTCTTTTAATAGTTCTTTACAACACATTCTAGAGTACATCATTACACAAATTTCTTAGACTGAACTAAAACATAGTCTTTTTTAAAAGATACACTTGACACCATATTTTCTTGAAAGTTGATGTTTTAGAAATATAGAGGTGTTTCAATTTAGCTAAGATATTGAAAGAAATGAGGAACCTTGTGCTAAATTTTAATGTGTTTTTCAAGGTCTACTATGTTTGCTATATTTGTTTTTAGCTGGTAAGGAAAATGAGATAGAAAAAGAAAGTTGAGCTGGGTGAACGGTTCATAAAATTAGTTTGAACTTGCCTAAACAGAAATTTTATGCATCCCAAGCCTAATTTTTCTACTGAATGTTCAAGTCTGACTTTCAGCTACACTGCTTCTTTTTGATTTTCTCTAAGTCACTCTGAAAATATTATTACCTTTTGTGTGATTAGAGAGAGTAAAATGTTTCCTTAATACATCATTTTTTTGTTCTTTAACAGTACTGTAAAGGAAAGTCAACAGTGCCACATTGATGTGAAAGAAGAATGAGAGAGATCAGGCTGAGTTACCTTTTGTCAACTAAGAATAAAACTAAAATTAAAACTAGCAATAGGATTGGTTATTGACGACAAAGAGAATACCGATAACCCCATCTGCCTTCCTTCGCATGCACATAGAGCCAAGCCTGACAGTTTCCAAAGGAACTACACTCTCACGATATTCAACTCACCTAAAAGTTCATCAGTCCTTTCCTAGTTCAGCTCTTCATCTTTTTAAATTGTTTCTTAACAAAGTAGAGTCCCAAGCAGTACAAGGTGGCAGTTCGATTACAGAAGCCACAAGAATCATGGTGAGCCAATTGCTTGTGGATATCACTGAAAGGAGTAATCCCTACAGATCAGCACAGAGATATATCTGTCTGCAGTGGTTCGGAAGACAAATAACAGAGTTCATTTCCCAGAACCATTTATGATGTCTTTTATCAGACCCAACATTCACCAATTTCTTTTAAGATGTTTACCAAACATCCAAAATTCCTGAAACATCTCCATTCTAGGAATTACAATTGCCTTGTCAGACTTCATCAGGAAGATGACATCTGTGTGAAAATCTAAATACCTTTATGTAAGTGCTGCATCACAGAAAGCAGAAAAAAAAATCTTATGATCATTATTTTTAAACAGAGAGAAATGAGAAAAAAATATCAGGTAAAAGAGGAACAGCAAAATTGGGCAGAAGATCAATCCATTTGATTAGTCCTCTGTAAATAATGGTAGCTCTCCATGTATTAAAGCTAAACCTACCTAAATGGAAGGCAAGGTGGCTCAGAAGTCTTTTGTTCTGATCCAAATGCATGAAAAATTGCTTTGATGCTTGTGAAAGAAACTCTTTCAAAGATGTGTAATAACCTCTTACTGTTTGCAGAATGACAGAAAGTTCTCCTACCTATCCATCAGGCTCTGGACAAAGATGTGGTATTCAGATCAAGTGGCTTATGAGAGCATGAAGGACAGAGAGACATGAGGCAGAACGTACATCAAAATTATGGTGCTGTTTCTTCCAGTGTTGATTGGTCTTGCCAGTAATTTCTAAAATAATTCTGATAACCTAAAATAGTGCCAGTGGCAGAGGACTACATGAAACAAAGCCAAGGACCCAGATCAAAAGCCTTGGCAGCTCACTCAACACCTCAGCTTTATTTTGGACAGTGTGAGGACAAACATTTCTGATGACAGTGACTAACTCAGAGGGGTGTCACACTCCCCAGGTGACTACAGCACCATTCCCATGGGCCAGCTTCTCAGCGTGTTCCACTCCAGCTGATTTTGCTGAGTTAGTTGACTGAGATGAGACTGTACGTAAAGAATGCCTCAAAACACAGACTTTACCTTTTAGGGGTAACTTGACATTCTTGGCATTTATTGAAGAATGTTCAGACCTAGTGGAAGGGAAGCTGTTCAGGCTTTGCAGTGGTGTTTGACAAAAATCAAAGAAACCACATTTGGACTGAATCCTGAGGCCTGGACTAGAGCTATTTACTAAGCCTTCTCTGATGAGACTTTTATCCTAACTAGTTTGCAAAGTTTCCATCAAAGAACATCTGCTTAGGGCAGCATAAAGCATTCATGGCACAATGGGGCACACTGGTTATTCATCACTGACAGAGCGATGACAGCTCCAGTCCTACAGTCTAACCACATTTCTGAAAGGAAGCAGGTGGATATAAACCAGCAAAGAGCCTGAAAGTGAATCCTGGGAGAAATCACATGAACTGATTGTCCAGCCCCTGAGCTACCAAGTTACTCAGGATAGCAACATGCCAATAGTTCTGCAAAAGGACTCGAGCCAACTTTAAACAACGACAGATAAGCCCACCTGCTCACTCTTCAAGAGACTCCCTCCACATATGCAACCTGCCAGAAGATTTAATAAACTAGAAGTAAACCTGTCTCATGGCTACAGTATTGGTTGAAGCATCAAGCGAGTCTATCCCTTTGCTGTCAGCAGCAAACGGTAAGAAAAAACTGTGCAGACCCTTCAGGTTAGTGCTCTCAGTCTCCAAAACCCTTAGGAAAACACATTCATCTGACATATAAGCAGTCAACACTTCACATTAGGTATCTATCTAAAAAATCATTTTACTCAAAGGTGATTGTTGCCCTCTTTGCTACTGGTAAAATGTCATGAGCATGCCTGCTCCCAGAAAGTGATGAGAATGAGTGTGTGTGAGAGAGAAGGAGAGGGAGAAGGAGAGAAAAATCTGGAGAAGATCATGCAACTTGATTTGTACTCATTAAGTGAGAGAGATGCGTTCTTCCCTGGGAGAAGGGATATTAATGGCAAAATTAAAACCTCAGAGTCAGCAGTAAAGTCTGAGTTCTGTGACTAGAGTTGGCGAGCTGGCCAAACAGCCAATTCTTGTCTAAGTAATCCTGGCTCTGCATATCCATGCCCTGAAGTGGAACTGAACTCCACCTGCATTTCTGAGGAGAAAAGTTTGTCTCATTTTTTTAGTATATTTTTTTTTCCACATATTGGACCCTTTTCCAATAGACTTTGATTATGTAAGTCGTCTCTTTATCAAAAATAAAGAAAATATGAGCTTGAAACTTGCCTTGGCTGAAGTCTGCTGACTATAAACACAGGGGAAGCGTGAGCTGTACTTCTTGGTTTGGTTCAGACTTGGATTGGTTCCAGTCCAGTCTGTGTATGTCCCTTTCTGGATTATGGTACTTCAGAACAGACATACTGAATATTCACTGAATATGCACTGGAGTTGGCATAAGTGACTTCTATGAAGCTGTACAGATAATTAGTTGCCAGATCATTTTCTTAGCACAGGGTGAATACTGAAATACACAGTGTGCACAGATGTGAAGTAAACATCAGTAGTTTGCTAGCAGTAAAATTCTTGACAAATACCCAGTGCTTCCTCTCAAATACTAATGCTTCACAGAAGCTTCTTGGTATCTAGATGGACAGAAGAGGAATCTGTTTAAATGAGAAGAAAATTATGATACTTTTTAGCTAGCAAGGCTCTAAAAAAATCAATTCTGTTCTCTCAAAGTTATGACTTCTCAATACAAAAAGTGAAATCTTTCTAATAATATTGATTACTATCATTAAACTGTGAAAGAATAGATTATCTACTCATGCAAATAAGGAGAAAAATAATTTCCAAATTCAGAAGAGTTATACAAAGAACGATTCTGCCCTAATGTAAGAGGTTATTAGGAATATTTCATTTATATGTTCTTTTCAATACTCTTTCTGCAAAGTGAATTTAAGGTATGTGCTACGTTATGGGGACTGCATAAGAACAACCTCTTTCTCAAATATATCTCCAGGACTGCTGGAAAGCTTATGTTGTGTGCTATCTTCCTGTATAACCCAGACAATAAGACAGAATTGTATCCTTGCAAATGATCCCAAATTGGGGTGACTGGCTTGTCCTCCAGCAGGTAATAAGGCTAAAGGGAACAATTTTGACTCTGGTGTTTCAGCATGCGTTTGAACACATATAGGGTGGCAATTGTCTAGACGTAGCCTGACAGGTGGATATTTTAAATGGATTATTCAATCCATCTAACCAATTAAATTAGCAAACCCCAACAACAAATCCCTAAATTGCTTATCCAGTAGAGACACTCACACAATGGCAAAGAGCTTTGGAGAAGTACCAAGGAAAAGCTAAAATAACGAGACTGTAAACCCCAGGAGACAAGTTTATGAGTTATCTCAACTGGTACAATTCTCCCAGTGCTGCACAGTGAACTGCTAGATGTGGGATCACAAAAAACCCAAGTGAAGGATCTGTGATGAAGAAAAGCCTTTCAGTCTTTGTTGTGTTGAAGAGGGAACAGAGAGAAAGGCAAGGGAGACAAATGCCAATTCCATCACTGGGTAACATGTGATCCAGTTCATGGAGTAGAACTGGGGTAGCTCCAAAGGGACATGCCTACCAGTCCTGTTAGCAGGATTGGAAATGTTAAGTTGGTACCAGAGAGAAGAGATGAAATAGAACAGCAAAAAGAGACACAAAATAAATAATTCAGCTCAGTGGCACAAAGATTTTTTTAATGTCACATTTCCAATCTTTGAACTATTTTGGCAATGCCTTCTTTGGCTTATTTGTCACTTGACAGATACAGAAGAACTTATCTCCATGGCAACACGTTATATTAAATGTAGGAAGTAGAAACTATCTATTTCAGCATCTAAGCTCATTAAAGCTCATTACATAGTAACCTAAAGTAAGAGGGGAATTGGGACCTGTACTGAAGCATGTGTTCAAATAAAATACACTAGTACATATCAACTAAAAATGGTATTTTACCTACATTCAAGAGGTTGAAAACAGTATCCAAACAGATTTTAAAACAGCAACAGCTTTCCAGGCAGAGGAAGATCTGTGGGTCTGATCAATACTCTAAATGTAGTGTACAAGACAGAGAAATGAGATGATGAGACACTCTGTCACTCAGGAGGTAGGCTAGGAGGAGCTTTCTGAAACAAATCCAGGCAAAGCAAAGAAACATACAGTGAATAAGCAAGTAAGTGATCATAGGGACTGGGATTAGCAGCTGAATTCTGCTGGTGGGGGGTGACTTTGATTTAGATTCAATTAATTATGAGTGGAGGGCAGATAGCACTTAAAGGAATGGACCCATAAATCAGGCAAAACCTGGTACAACTGCAGCAAGTTTTGAAAACATACCGATTAGTCTTAAAATGGACAATTTATGAACACTAATTAAGTTATTTATGCAACAACTTTTTTTTTTTCCTGTTATTCCTGCAGTGGTGCAAAACACTATGTCTAGCTGTGGAAATGCTTCAGCTGCTGGTCAGTGGGCGGTGAGACACCACTCAGAGTAGCATATGCTCTGCCCTCGTGTCCACGTGTGGCTGTTGCCAGAAACACAGGACTGAGCTCCACGCACATCTGCTGCAAGCCATAGGGTCACACACCTCTGCTGCCAGCCATAGGGCCACTCTTAGGTTTTTACAATAAGAATAGTATTCACAAATCTCTGAGTCTCTTTTCATTCACAAGACAAGTGTTTCTAATGTATATGTCCCCTGTTAACCTACAAAGGAATATTGCTGGAGTTCTCTCTGTACTCTGTACATTAAAAGATCTGTTCAAATGTTACTACAAAAAGCCCCTTGATAATTTTTGCATACCTGAGATTACAGACACTCCTGCTATTGCTACTGAGTATTCCCCATTTGGATGCGTGTTTGTGGCTTGTGCTTGGTGAGCCAAAACACATCAATTTTTGTGTTGCTCTCGACCCACAGCAGACAGATGTGAGTGATGTGTGCTACAGAAGCTGCTAAATACTTTGACTTCCAGGTTCATTCATTTGGGATAAGGTTAAAACATGTTCTTCATCTGTCCAAACTACTTTGCACAACCCTGATAACCAAAAAACCATGAAAATTAATTAATAGCTATCTTTGTCCACTTGGCTCATTTTCACATGCTTCATTAATGAAATATCTTTAGGCTTCCTATCCACAGCAGGCATCAGGAGATAAATGTATGTACTAAAATGAATGAACAAGGGGTTTGTTCAATAGAGTTCACTCTTGTTAAAAGTTAACTGAGCAGGAAAGCAAAGAGAATACATAGAACAAAGGCCTGATAGAAAGTAATTCACTCCACATCTGTTATTTTGCCTTACAGACCAGTACTGGGCTTCCAATCACAGGTAAAATTGTATTTATATTACTTTTCTAGACAGTCTCCATTACATCTTCTGGTGGGAAACATAGAAAAGGAATGCACAACACAATCAGAATGAGGAGGAGAGATACCTGAATGGGTTTTAATCAGCTGAAAGTGGATGTTTCCCACTTCGCTATAGGGAAAACGTTCTTGGAGACAGCCCAGGTTAGAAGTTATGTTATTTAGAAGTTGCTGAGTTCACTCAAGACTGTGCTGTGCTTTCCCCCTGCTTGTGGCCACCAGCCGCAGCAGCATCTCTGAGACAGGTGCTCCCAGTTGTGTTTTTTACCAGCTGGACTGCGATGCTAGAAGATACAGCTCAAACGACATCTGGGTAACTTGCTGTCATAGAGCTACATGCTCTAGTGGTTGCACTTTGTGTGTTCCTCCAGCACAGCAATACATATTTGTGAGCAGAGTATCTTGCCTTTCAGACTCTGTTACCCAGGACTGAAGGTGCCTCTAAAAAGGTAGGCTGAAGTCAAGGTGAACCCATTATGCCAAAATAATTTTCAGGAATGAGGAAAACGTTCAGTGCTGTTATGACCACTCCAATTAATAAAAGACTGCAACAGAAAACCTACTCGACAGATTAAATCAATACTATCTTTAAGACTCTTTTGGTCCTTAAATGCAGCCAGCATTACATAATATGTCCCTCTACAGACAGGAAAAAATATGACCTTTCTTTCCTTTAAATCAAGATAATCATGCAATGACTTTTTCAAAACTCAGTCTTATTAGACAGGAACAGCACAAGAGTCACAGCTACTACATTTGCTGTGTCTGTCTATATAAATTTTATGAAATTCATCTATTTGAACAAGAAAATTTTGACATTGGGGTCTCAAAAATGTAAGTCATTTTATGAGATGCTACTGTAACCTTTTCAGTATCATTCTAGTTTATTAAGGAATCTTTACATGATCATATTAATACTTACAGCAATCTGCAGACTGGTGGAGTAACATTGCTTTTTTCAGCTTTTCATAGGTGCTTCTCTATCGTATAAGTGATGACAGACAGGAGACAGTATATCCCTGAAAGATCTTGCCTAAAGGACAGCGTTTTGATGGAGCAGGGAGGCGAGACAAGACACTTTTTTCAATTGTCTTCCTTCAGCTTCTAATTTGTTAAAGGAAAAATGCCAATATTCTTCAAAACTTCCAAGATAATTTCTTCCTGGTTTAAAACTACCTATATAACACTTCAAAGAAGTGCTCTAAATCTGATAACCTGCAGGAAATGACAGCTGAGAACTAATGAGATGCCTTTTTTTTTTTTTTTCCTTTTTTTTAATTTGAGATGGAATTCACCATTGTTTGGAGATCTGTGCAACAGTTCAATCCCCTCCATTCAGACAGACTAATGATTTCTGCTCACTCCCCATCAAAGCTGAACAAAAGGTACTTTTTCTTACACATGCCCTGAACTCCACAAGGAACAACCAATTGGTCACAACAGGGAACAGAGAAAACATATTTGAATTTAATGTGTTTGGTGTTACTATAATAATGAGATTTTAGTATGACAATAAATTATAAAAACACATAATTATATCCACCTTAAAATAATGCTAGGTTACATTCAAAATCGGCAAATATTAAATATTAAGACTTGACCTTCAGGATGGTCATACCAGCCTATGTATGCTGCATTTCTTTAAGAGCATCACACTCTTAATGCTATGGCATATAATAATGGGTATATTAGAGGACTAAAATCAGAATCCAGAAGGATTTTTGTCTGAAAAATACCCATGGAATGGTTCTGGTGTTATCTAATACAACTTAACTTGTACAACAGGTGTAAAACATCTGGAACATGTAATGGTGAAGCTAGCATATATAGACCAGTTGTGTTTACAGAGAAGACAGCATTAGAGGGACAAGTACTGGCTTGGACTTTGGGAGGATGCACTTAATGTATTTTTGAGGTGAGTTACCAGAATAAATATCTTAGCTGTCTTGCAATGTCTAGCTCTAAATATCCACGTAATGGACTATGGCAGGGTGACTTGTAAATCTAGAAGGATCAGACTTTCTATTTTTTTAAAATGTCTGTATGGAGAAACCCATTTATTGGAGCTTTTATCTTAATACTTTCCAAAAAATATTTTCTTCATTGATGCCAGGATGGAATTTTGGAGTCTTTTTATAGTCCATAAATAAACATTGCAGTCTGTTCACCTTGCTTCTAGATAGCTTTATTTGCAACTAGTACAATATCTAGAGTTTTTAAAAAAGAAATTATGTGAGTTCACAATTCTCTTTTAAAGAAAAATACATCTTTCCTTTATAATATTTTCCATTTAAATTTAATATAAACTTTAATGAAGAACTTTAATATAAGCAATGAAAGACATACAACTTGGGATTTTGTTTCTTGTCACACTTTTGCAATTTGGAAATCAACTGTGGCTCTTACTTTTCCCTGAAATGCATTTTCAGGACAAAAGTCCAAATCTTTTCCATGAATACAGATGACAGGAATTAGCCCTTAAAAATCTGCAAGCTTTTAAGTTTTAGGAAAAAAAACTCTACAAGTAGTGATGTTATTGTTATACAACAACATCATTAAATAACAATGTACAACCATTAGGAGGACTTTTGTAGAATTCTTGAATTACCCAGCCACATAAAGAAGGGTTGCACCTTTGACACATCATTTATTAATTGATTTCAATTGTTATTTTGAGGAATAGCACACTGATGTTGCCGCCAAGGTGAGAGAGAGCATTATACATCATAAGAACCAAAGAACCATCACGCATGACAGTATTGTGTTTCTCTCCCCTCCAAAAAAGAGTAAAGTTGATGAGTTTAATGCAAAATAGTGTGCTAATTTCTACAAAGTATGTTCACTAGAAAAATCAGTGCTTTAAATCTCTATTCACAGAGCAACAAAGTAAAAATCCTTCAACTCAAAAAGCCACAGGAAAGGGGCTCCCTGAGATGTGAGAAGAAAAGAAGACAAGGCTGAGAAGTCGTTCTCAGAAAACACAAACCTCTTCAAGCACTTTGTTGCAGAGAAGAGGTTAAACTCTACCCTTCAAGGTGTCTGCTCAACATGCCTAATTCTGGCAGGGCCAACAGGTAATGTCCTGCAGAGTTATTATGGGAAACTCACTGCTAAGTGGTTCATCCTCTCAGTAGTCATAACCCTGCCAGCCTGGTCCTTCCTCTTGTGCACAGAGGACTCACTCCTTCATTTCATGATTGCTTTATCAGGAGACATCCAAAGCCAGCACTACTGCCTTGCCACCATCAAGGCTGAGTGGCTTGGGCCTCCCTCCCACCAGAGGGCAATGATAAGGATGCCTCTCAGTGGGGTAGGGCATTGCCTTTCACCTTGCACAGTGCTGTCTACTTTGGACCGAAGCCAAACATGATGAAGCATCCACCTCACTTTGGCTTGGACGGTGCTTAGTGGCTGGCTGTGCTGCCATCCTCGCATGAAGGGGAAGTGAAAGCACAGCAAAGGATTTTATTAACAGTCCTCCCAAATAGGTCTACAAAAGCAGCACAACCTCTTTCTTTAATAAATGTGTTACACTTCCAGAAAAAAAGCCTAGTCTTCTCCAGTCAAACTAGATTAATTTTTATTAAAGCTATTTTAGTTTGCTCAAGGCATCTTAAGTACCCTGTATAAATGAATTAGGAATGACAGTTTCTCCAGCAAGGGGATAGGTGACCATGTTCTTTTCTTGTACAGTACATACTTTTTGAGAACAAAGAAAAAAAGCCAGCATGTTATCTGTATGAATGTTATTTGAATGGCTCTCTCCCCTTGCTTTGTGAGAGTTTAACATTCCCAGTGATGTTTGGAGAAAGACTTTGAAACATAAAAATGGGACTTCAGATATCATAAACTTACTTCTCAGCAACAAATGCACACATCTGCTGGCCTATAGATGTGCTAAGCAAAGCACAGTGGAATTTTACAAACAAATTTACGGCATGTCAAAAGCTTCAGCGAGAAAGGCGATTGAGTGATGCTCTGTAATAATGGTACCTTCCTAGGATCGCTCCACCACTGCCTGCCTGTGCTGCAGGACATCTGCTACTGCACAGGGCTACAAATCTTAACACCTTAAATCAGACAGGGACTTATTTGTTCAACAGAATTTTCTTGGTGCAATCACTTGTCATATTCTTGTAATTATGCGACCTTTTTCATCTCCTTGGGAGAGACACAGCAATTAAAGTGGATTTCAAAAGACCTAACAGAGAGGAAGATTTTTTTTTCACAGATAAACGAGATTTCTGCTTACCTTAAAATATTACCGAAATACTCCATCTTAATTCCAAATTTATTTAAGTTTGTACTGCACAGGATAAAGTATTCCCTGTGTCCCCTCTTCTGATGCACAATAAAGTGCACGAAAACCTTATAGCAAACCTTTCAGCATCTACAAGACAAGCTAATGACATGCCCAGACCTCCTGGACTGCTGAGCGTCCCCGAGGATGGGGGCATGAAGGAAGGAGCACACAAGGTAATGATGGGAGAATCGCTGCAAATGTGTTGTGAGGCTGGGACCATGCGAATCAAGTTATCAGGCTGGCTCGGGGCTGGCGAAGCAGGCGGGGGAACAATTTTCAATTTTGCTCCTTTCAAAGCAAGTGAAGGAGAACGGCTTCTGCTAAGAGCTAAACAAACTTCTGGGAAGTACTTATGTGCCCGGTCTGAGGTTTACCAGCCCCTGTTCTAATCAAGGGATTTGGGTTTCGTGTGGCTGATGCTTTAGTTATGGAGTTACTCATTGCAGAAAGCCGTTGCCTTGGTAGCTGGGTGACCCAGGGGGTTAATAAAGCAAATGTTCACCCCAGAGATCTGTGATTCATGCCTGGGTTAACAGACAACAGTAAATGAGTTTGGTGGTCTCAAACTAGCCCACAGTCTCACACTAAAATCCCAGCATCATTTCAAAGGAATTTACCATAGACGGGATTTTCGATTCATAAGAGAGCTAAGACTGGAATAATAGGGTTATGTTTCAGGGCAGGATGAGAGGCCATTAAGTAATCCTAGTATATTATTAAGCAGTGTAAGTTTAAATACATGTGCATAAAATGCCTGAAATTAAATTTAAAAAAATAACTTAATTCCATTACGAGTTTAACTTTTGACCAAACAGTTGCAAGGAAAAAGTGAAACAGCCTTTCTCATACAGTGCTCAAGATTGTTGTTTCACTATGTATGCAGTGACAGTGTACAGATCTCTAGGAATGGTGGTATTGGTGAAGCAGTTTGTTTTTAGAGCTAGACCTATAACTCATTCATGCCAAGACATCAGATGGTTTTGAATATCTGTCAACACCAGTACTTAAATCCTCATCTCCTCAAGAGGCTAAAGGTTTAAAATTCACTGTGGACTGATGCTGAGAGGAGAAAGCTGCCTAACAGTACTGTCCCACAGATGTTCCACTTTCGGAGGGAAATGGGGTATTCTTGTCTCACATTCATTATCTCACTTAGCATTGTGTCATGACAGAAGCAAAAAATAGAGAATCAGCTGTTTATAGATAATTTTAAGACATAATCCCTGAGCAATGTTGATATCCTGACATAAATAGTACTTTTGCCTCTTCTGGGCAAAGTACATCTCGAGCACTTCTCCTTTGGATTGCTGTGAACCAAAAGGGGAAGAAACGAGGTTGAAGTATATTTTGCCTGTGCCTGTTGCTCTGGCTAGATCTCAAGCTGATGTAAATCAGCATCATTCTGCTGCAGTCCTTAGTTTCCAGAGGAGGATCTCAATCTTTACTTATTGCCTCAGTCAGTGAGAAGTGGGAGTCCAAAGCTGTCAGAGGGCTATCGCTGGGCAGGTATATCAAGAAATCCAACAGACTGTAGTACATTTTCTCTTTATAAAGTATAAACAGCCCACATGTTTATGGATGACAGCAGTACCGGGAAGGGGGCAAGAGGGAGAGATGTGGGGAGCGACAAATAGACTGTAAATTAAAATTAACTGCATCAGAAATTTGAAGGAAAGGTACAAGTTGGGTGCTGTGTGTAGAAAATATCTTATTGCAGTCAAGCCTGACCCTGTTCCTTGAAAAGCATTTCTCTGATTTGTTCAGGTCACAAGTGGGATGGAAATGAGCCTCCGTACTGCTTCTTCACACATCCGGATTTAATAGACTTTTTTCCACTGATAAAAGACCACTAATGAGTTCATTTTCAAGCTATTAAATTGGCTAGAATAGCTAGTTCTGCTGATGATTGCACAGAGACCTGATGGTCACAGTGGGTTTTGTCTTTGGCTGTTAACCATTTGCTGCCTCAGTGTTGAAATACAAATATTTAAGTAGAAAAGGAAGCACAAAAAACCTTACCCCATTGTCATTCCCCTGCCCCTTTCTTTGTCCAACCCTTTCCATTCTGTGCCTCTACATGTTTCTCAGATGCCTGTAAACACAAATATTCCTTCCCTGCTAGCTCTTGTATCAGCAATACCTTGCATGATCCAAACAATTAGAAGCACCTCCAAATGTCATTTGAGTTTGGTTCTGCATGAGAGTACAATTCATGTTTTCCTTTGTTCGCTGAAGTGTTTTACTTTGGAATATGACAGTTCCTTCCCAGATCTCACACTCATTTTTTGGCTGGGCTGGAGACTGTGTCCTTATGAAATGCATAGATGGGATGCCCAGGATTACACAATACTGCCTGAAATCTTAAGAGAACGACTTATCTCTTTAGCCATACAAATGAATGCAATTAAGGAATCACTAAGTGATTTCTCTTTCAGTTTACATACACATCACTTGCACTATCATGCAGTCTATCAGGTTTTTATAGGCAAACAAGTAGCTGCACAGCTGCTCAGGGCTGTAAACTCTGCCCTCCTTGGTGCTTGTGGGAGGCAGGGGCAGATTGCTCCTCATACTGTCAACAGCACCGTCCCTTTCTTTCAGACAATCTTTCAATGAGTTGTTTAAAATAAGTTAGAAATGGATTTGACCTCAACCTTTGATATGCATGGGACTATAGATGTGGCACCATGGAAACTTAGTTGCATACTAGCCTTTCAACATATAGCTATATTCACCAGCCCTTCTCCTTTACCTCTACCTTGCCTTAACTCATCATTGGTTTTGTTAGGATACTCTCAGAGACAGCCACCCTCAGTAGCACAAGCCACTTGAAAATGTGCTCAGCGCTAGACACAGCAAACAACATGCATGAAATATGTCTGAAATACTGGAAAGTCACATGCTAGTTACTTACTATGAGTAAAAGGTTTAGGTTTGTCCTTTTCCACCTGGCCCAGGGGAAAGGTAAGAAAAAGGAAGAGCAGTGGGGAGGTTGACCTTGGGCACTGCCCTTTACACCCTGCAAGCTGTTTCAAGCACGATGACCGCAGACTATATTACAGGTATTAAATAAGAGAAAACGTCAAGCTTTAAGATCTAAGAATGTGCAGCAGTTTTAGAAGGTTAAGCACATTCGTCTTCTTTGGTGGCTTTGGCAATACCAAGGTTTTAGGTTTCTTCCTTGTCTTCCACAAAGTCTCTCCCCATGCTATGGGTTCTCATTGCATAATGTTCTGCCAGTTTTTCCATCTTGCTGGGACCTGCAGCAGGTTTCCCTGCTTCTTTGTCCCTATGCTTACTTTCTAACCAACCACCTGCTGCACTCAAACCTCTTGTTTTTCGTCCTTGGAACAACCCTTAATGAGACAGGGTTTGTAAAAGGAAGGAAAATACAATGCTAGATTCATTCTCATACCATACAAAGTTACGGATTTATGCATTTCTGAATTTCATGCTCATTGAATATTTCCCTTCAAGCTTAACTGATGTTTTCACACTTAAGCTGCCTTTCCAATGATACATCTCTTTAAAGAGAATATAAAGAAAAGGTATATTGTCACACAGACTTTAACATTGATGTGGCCTTCCTTTATTCTTTACTGACTTAATTAAGTTAATGACCTTTTTTTGCTGTCCTTTCTCTCCATGACCACTTTTACCATTACCAGAGTGCAGACAGTGCACTGCTTATGAATTACAGCTTGTTCCCAGCTAAGTTTGACAATTCCTAAAATTAAAAAAACCCAAACATCTCCAGCCACAGAATTAAAGCCCTGGCTTCCAGGTCTTGACACTGCTATGTTGGGATAGTTTCTTTGTGACTTAAAGGCCAAAAGGCTGGTGTGGCACTGCACAAAACATGCTGTGTAGTTTAAAGGAGTCCCAGGTCACAAGCTGGGACAGCAGTCTGTAGGTGTCTGATTGCTCCAGCTGCTGCATGGGCATAATAATTGTGCAGAGCGAATGACATCTGCTGTATTTTGCACTTGTAAGCTGGTAAAGATATCGGTTTGCTTTTAATGAGACTTTCCTTTAAAATTTCAGAGAATGACCTTATTTCTGTTTTATTTTGTAATCTCTCTTTTTGAGACTGGCAGTTGTAAGGCAGTGGAAGTCCTTTTTGAAAAGTGCTAGGAAAGCATCATAACATTGCCATTTCAGTCCAATTACCTGACTGATTGTGCTGGGACTGTAACACCGCCAACACACAAACCCACTCCTTGCTGCTTACGTGTCATTCCTGTCCCACAGCACCAGTCCAAGGAGAGGACAAACAGCAGGCACCAAATAATGGGGAAAGGCAGAGACATCACGGAACAGTTCAGGTATGGTACACAGGTCAGTAAGGAAAAGTTCCCAGACATTTTTGGAGAGAAACACAAAAATAAATGAAAATGTAAGACATCCCAACACTTGCCTTCACAAGATTCCCTAAGACAGGGAGAGTTTAGACATCAGAGTCTAAACTTCCTAAAAGAGGAAATTTTTTACGATGCCTTTTTTTTCTTTTTTCTTCCTTTTTCCTGGCTGCAGTCACACACTGAGTCTACCCATAATATCCCTTGTAATTTGACTGTAATCAATCACCTCATCCAGAATGGAGCTGCCACACAGGTGATGTGTCACTGTCACAGGCTGTTTCTTTGACTGTACACAACTACTCTGCCTGCAGAGCAGCCCCAGCCTGGAGCCCTCTGCAAGACAGAGAAAGTGTTGAAAATCAGTTTTTTGTCAATTCAAATCTTCACTCAGAGATCTACTTCATTCTGTTAAAAACATCAGAAGGTGGCTTCCCCTTTATTCCAGCCCTGAAGTACCTTTTGGTGTAACAAAGTTGTGCATGTTTAAATTTATCTTCAGGCAAAAAATCTTGTAAGTATTTGTAACTGCGCCTCAAGAGAAAAATTGTTGATGCTCAGTAGCTGGTCATCACCAAGATGATGGTGACCTTATTATGAACATGGCAATACAAAGTCACAGAACTTTAAATGTGATTATGCTCATGGCACTATTTCCTGTGTTAAAATTTTGTGATGTCTGATTTCAAGCATCAAGAATTTTCTGATATGTATGTTTAATTAAATCCTTTATTCTATGCAATGACAGAAGTTCCTCATTGATAATAAGCCGAAATTGAAATTTACCTTATAATAAGTTGGCACGGGAACAACTTCTTTCTTCCAAATGAAAGGGGAAAATGCCTCTGAACTAAAAGTGTTGTATTTCGGGCTGCATTTAAGAAGTTTCATCATCAAGAAAAAAATGGTGACTAGAAGAAAAGCAGTCTACAAACTGGAGAGCTAGAGGAAAAATGGAGTAAAAATCAAAATGCACTACAATTTCCTCATTTCTCAATGCATGCCCAAAGACTCCACTTCTGAAAATTCTTTGTCAAACATATAGAAGCATCCATTTAATTCTCCACAAATGATAATTTCCTAAGTTATGCAGGCTCACTTCACAAACGCCACTGCCTCTGTGACCTACTTACTCAAAATGCAAAGCAGAGCCCACAGCCCATCGCATTTGCAAGCTTACGGATTTGTGTTTGGATGGTGAAGTGTGCGCTGTTGGGTTGGGGTTTCCTGCTGTGGGAAAGCAGTTGCAGGAGAGGGCCTTGATCATGCTGGAGCAGCCAGCAACATGTATCTTTTAGAGTTGAGTCCTCAGTACTACAATATTTTATGATGAAATCCAGACACGGGGCAAATGCTATTCAAGACGTAAAATATGTTGCTGCTTCTCTAATGCTTATGAAAAGCATTGGTTTGAAAAAGTAAGACTTTTTATGAGAGAACATGTTTTAGACAGAAGACAGTGTAAGTAATGCTCAAGTAAATTACATTGAATGAGCTTTTTAAGTTGACTAATTAAATTGCATTGCAATCCTATATGGATATTTCCAAAGTGAATTAAGCTAAATCCACTGAAGGCCACTTTAATTTTGAATAAGGGATTTACACCATATGATCCAGTTTGAATTAACAGTTTTAGGTAATTTGGATTCAAATTTTGTGACATATGTTTTATATAGGCAAAATATAAAGCCCAGTTCTAGCAATGCACTGTCTCAATGAAATCTGTAACAGGTGAGGAAGATTTCTGTCTCCATGGCAATATTGCTTAGGTTTTCTGACTAAATACTAAAGGGTATTTAATACCATTTTTAGCAATCAAATGTAAGAGAAACTATTTAAAATAATGGTTAGAATCTGAGTCTCGCTTTATTGTAGAGGTCAAGAAGCAGGGCCAAAGGTTGCAGACTTCAAATTCTGACCACCAAATTGCAGGCAAGGGAAAATTCAAGAAAGAAAAAGGGAAAGGTCAATGAAAGCAATGACCAAGAAAGGTATTATTACCAAAGCAGTGTGGCTACTGCAAGTAGCCTAAGCTATTCCGAGACAGACAAAAAGCTCGTCATCGAGAAGCCATCAATACCCATCACAGTAACGGTCCTGTCTGGCAGCCCCAATTCCCAGCCGTTGTGTTACAGGTTAATAATTCATCTCCTCTCACCACTCAGATTGTACCTTGACTCTAAGCCAATTCATAACAACTGCTATTATAAAATCACAAAAAACTCAGGTTAATCTAATGTTTAAGAAGATAGATAGCCCAAGCACTGATACAAAATTTTCTCTTTTCCTCTGGACTTCTCAGGGTTTCACAGCCCTTTTTTGACATGCAGGTGCTGCTGAACAATAACTGAGCTGAGTCGTTCCTGATGCACAACAGGGCATGATTATTTTTAAAAATGAAATGCAAGAAAACCTTGGAAATTTCATTTGCATGTAATCAGCATCCATTTCCTGCAAATGCAATGCCCAGTCAACCAGAAGAAAAATGGCTTTTAAAAGCAGGTGTTCTTTCTAATTATTGTTGATTCGAGCAAGTTGTTAACACTTATATGCACCCAGGTTTATTATAATGTAACCTTGTTTGTCTGTTAGCAGACATCTGATTGAGAACAGTGTCTTTTGGGTTAGTCCTCAAAACAGGAGTTTAGCAAGAACTGGTTCAAATTAGCTAGTCTTTCTCTTATGTGAATAGCACATTATACCTTAATAGACAAAGTTAATAACCAAGATAAGAGTGAAACCCAGCCCGTTCTGCTGTTGCAGCACAAAGGAAGGGTACCTACGAACAGAACAGCAGTGGTTAAACATGTACAGAGAACATTGATATATTCAAGTAGTTTATTTCTCCAGGCTTACAAATTTGATTACCATGGAGTACAAAGCTATTAAGAGTATGACCTTTCTATACTGTACAACTTGGCAAAAAGCCAAATAATAACTTTGTTTGACTTGGGTAGTATGATAGAGTACCTATTCAGCTGGAAATAAAATGACTTTTCTTTACAGAAAATTATACCTGGAAGACTTAATGTCCATCATGAACATAACCCACATACAGAGTCATTAATTCAGACTTGTGGCAGCCGCTCTCATAGAAGTAAAGCAACACTGTTTACAAGTATAGCAGAAAATGATGTAAAATTCTGTTGCTTGCCTGGCATTTACTCTGGGGTGGGGAGAAGTGAAATAAGTACTGAGACTGTGATAATGCAGAAGATAAACAGATTGATAACTAGTATGTCACTGATGCTTTGTAACGTTGTCTTGAACAAGCAGTTCTCCTTTTCCTACTTTCTGGCACAAAAACAAAGAAAAAAATGAATCCCATGTTGATGTTAGATAGATATGACATTTGATCTGATCAAATCTCTTGTTATTGCTCCCACTAGTATCAATGGCAAAACTAACAGATTTCAGTCCAGTTACAAGTAAAATCAATGATGCACGTGAAAGAAAAAAACATGCCTGGAGAGTCGTCCTCTTCTCAAGAGTGTTGTACTGAATTCTAGCTTTAGAAAAAACCAAAGATGACAGAAATTGTTAGGTGATAGGAAAACAAAATGACCATTTCACCTTCCAGGTTATCTTCGGCTTTAGAGATTTCTTCTGTTTTAATTAGTCTAGAATTATGCATGACAAACACCATCCTTGAAAAAAAAAATAATAAGAACCTGAATAAATTTTTCACCTTACTCAAAACAGAATGATAAATTATTTTTCTGAATTCTATTGGTTTTGCTTATTATTTGTTTCTTTATGGAGGCACCAAGGATTTTTTCAAAATATTATTTTTCCAGGAAAACAAAATAATGTGGGTTTTTTTGTTGTTGTTTNAGGCTGGCCACATAAGAGTTTTCCTTCCCATTCTCCCAGTTTAAGAATGCTTTTTGCCTAAAATCTTGAAACTTAGATCCTTTCCAGATTAAGAAAATTAATTCCATGTCCTCCAAAATTAATAAAAACCCCATGACTTCAGTATATTTTTTCACTTCTTACTGAAGTATCAGGTCAGGTATAGAATGCAAGTAAGCCTTCATCTTAGGTAACATTTCATGTCTATATGCTCCACAAGTTTCCTATGAACTTTGAAAAGGAGTGGACAACAGCAACAAGAAAAGAATCTGAATCTTTAGCTGTGTCTTTGGCACCAATGGATTTTTCAAGAGCNTTCAAAATATTATTTTTCCAGGAAAACAAAATAATGTGGGTTTTTTTGTTGTTGTTTTCCAGCTGCCTCACTAAATCACTCCTGTCCATTTCATTTACAGGCAGAAAATGAACTTGTGGAGACAGCTCCAGATAGTCTACCATCATTTCAGTCTCTGCTTCTTCATTTATCATCATATGGTACTTTCCTCACAAATTATTTCCCTTTTTTCATGTTTGCAAAAAGTGTATTCTAGTGATTCTTTGATTCTAATCAGAAAGATATTATTAAAAGAATCCACTGGAATATGCAGGATTACTGAAAACTTGTGAATACCAGATGATTAAGATATTAGAATAAGGACTTTCTACTTCTGTGTGAAGTTTTAGACTTTGTAATTACCACACAGGCTCTGAAGTTTTGTCTGAAAATTGGATTCCCAGTGACTTGCATTTTTCTGTTTAATTGTGGCAATCAGGCCCAAGGGAATCNTTTTGTTGCCGTGTTTTTTCTTTCAAGTCCTTGAAGATTTGTTTTCATCTGCAGACTCACTGATGAATTGCTTGGGGGCCAACAAGGAGCAGTAAGGTTCAAGCAGTATATTTCATTTCCTGTATTCAGTGAAACATTGAAGAGTGTATTTAAGATTTTTGATCAGCTTGTCAATGACCACACATCAGCCAGATGCCTTAACTACCAGTAGCATTATTCCTTCATATTCAATTCTGAAGTTAAAGCAGACTTGTCTTTTGTACACAAGAGGAGGAGGAGATATGGGTGGTCTTTCCACCATGAATTCCATAAGGACTTGGAATGCATACCTAATATCCTTCAGTTTAAAAGTCACTACTCCCTCGGTGTTTCCTTTCTTGGGGATTAGGTGAAACTGTGAGTTGTGTTTGAAATGAGTTTGGAGAGACACAATTCCAAATACTGAGATCCTGTTTACTCATCTGTGAAGAGTTTCAGATCTGACTGNAAGCAAGGTATTAAGAAAGCAATGTCCATCTTCACTCTCCAAAGTGCTATGGAGGAGAGGCTTAAAAGAGCTGACAATTTAAATAAAACCACAATATTCTTTACAGTAGAGTGAAATATTTCTTGCTTTTCTTCCTGGACTTTTGCTATGAAATAC
>VZTM01042028.1:311-19565 GCA_013400555.1 Jacana jacana | reverse complement strand
CAAGGCTGTCTTGAAGGTTTGAATTCAAGGCAACATTTGCTTACAGCATGCACTGCCATACTGATCTGAATGGTGCAGCTTGGGTGCAGTAACATTTGAGCACCAAGCTACCCATTCAAGACAGTTTGGTTGTCCCTATGACATGACCCAAGCCTAACCTTGCAGCCTAACTATTTGAGCTTTCTCTGAAAGTAACTTCTTTATAGGATGTGAAAACTTCTAAGTTACTGGCAACTGTACTTAAGAACTGGCTGTAGCAGAGTTCCCTGTGTGTGATTTCCAAGTGGCGCACAGTTTTTCACCTAGAATTTGGTATGTGGTCAGAATAGGACACATACTTCTCCCCCAATATCACAGCTACTTTTCAAAGCATCCTAAGTACATTCTTTTTATTCGCTTTTATATGGTTATCTGTTATTGTTTTTTAACACTGCTTTATTACCAATAGCTGCATACCAATCCCCAGCACACAAAGAATGCTACAGTCATGTTGATGCTTCTATGGAAATTGGTTTCATTATCTTTTTGCACAGCAGGAATATATACATTAATGAAACTTGCTGCAAATATTTGAAACTAGTTATGAAAGATTCCAGAATCCACCTCACTTCCACAGATCATTTGCAAAATTTTGCTGCTTATAGCACCGGGGTCTTAACATTTTTGATACACATATCAATACATGTCTTCTTCCTTCTTTTTAGCAATTAAGAAGACAGCCTCAGCTCTTCCAGGATTTCATATTTAGAAACAATATTCCTTGAAGTCTATGTACAACTCCTTTTATTAGTAGAGTTCACATGATAAACAAAACCCACAACCAGTAGAGATAACCTTCTCCTGGTTTCTTTTGATTCAGCTGCCAGAGTTGCTACAGTCTCTATACGAACTACAGAAAACTGTTGCATGAATCTCATGTTTGCTACTATTCAAGGTGATTTGCAATTAGAAGTCCAAATCCTTAGAGAAGCCACGTTCCTCTGGCTTTCACTATCACAGGGAAGTTCCCTGACTGGTAAGTTCTCTGACCTCCGGACATTTATCGGTGGCTCTGAAACCAAAAAGAACCTAGCCAAATATACGTATTGACATGTTGCCATCTCTTATAACCTGCTGGCCAGCTAGTTCATCCACGGATACTGGTGACTTTCTGACTCCCTAAGACATTGGATGGACTTTGTTGGGGGGATGTTTGGATTGTAGCATTTCCTTGTGAAAAATACAGTCCCACAATCTTTCCCAATTTTTTTTTTTGCCACCTACTAATGAAGAATGCCTGTATTCCCTGATAAGAAGCCATCAAGGACCATGTTCTAGGTATACTTGGCCATTGCTGGCCTGAAGAAGCAGTGGACTGCTTCAGAGCACAGAATAGTATTCAACAGAAATAGCTCCACACAGACAGAATTAGCATCATGTTCATTCTAGCTGAGAAGCAGGGAAAGGAGGACAGATTAAATGCACAGGGAAGGCTCAGTTTATAGAAAAAAGCAACGGGTCATAAAATTTTCCCTTGTGTCCTTCCACAAAGAAATTATTTCAAATACCAAATTCCCTCACAGGTTGTAAAACCTTTACAAGTACTCCAGCCTCTCTGCAGCCAAGTGCTGAGTGACATACCTGTATGTCAGGTACCAAGGTCAGCAGATGAAAGAACCAGGCTAGAGGACGCTTGTAGATCTTATCGAGCTCACAGCTGAGATTCTCCTCTTCCAACTTCAGGCACAGGAGAGCCAAACCTGCCACCTCATAAACAACCTGAGCATTGTCTTCATAAATGCATCAAATTTCCATGCTTCTGCATCTTAACGAGATACTTCACTAAAATGTAAAATTAATTATTTATTAGTTTAAATAATTTACTTTACAATTGAATTAACATGCCAGCTGTGTTGCACACTCTATAAGGGAAGCAAATCCTTTTAAAGTGCCTCGGTAATCTAATTAGCATGTTCCTTCTCTGTATGCTGTGTTTCAACAGTTACTATATATGCCTGGACCTCAAAGTATCTCTCCCTTTGGTTAGAAGAGGAGAAACTGGTTAATTTGGGTGTGTGAGAAAAGGAAAGTCTTTAGGAAGCAGCTCGAGTCATGCTTTGATGAAAAGCTTGGCAAAGGTTTCAAATGAACACACACGACTGGAGTTGATTTTGAAGTTGACAGCTTCAAAGGAGGTGCAGGATTGTATGGTAATAATGGACATTAAATTACCTTCTCTCCAGCAGTGTGTATCATTTGGAGTCAGGTCATAAACGGGATAAGGGAATTTGAGCTCTCCACTCCTCGCTATATGGCACTTTGAAACAGCAGAAGAGTCTCTTCACAAGTCTCATTAGCTGCCATTACCGTTCTCAAAGGATTATGTCAAACTTGAAGCTAAACAGAAAAATGAACAGATTTCTAATAATTTATAATGGCAGGACTCATGTGGAAACTGCCCTTCAACAAAGGAAAGCAGCTTAAAATATGGGTTTCTGTTTATATACATCTGATTTAACAATCCTGCTTTAATGGTGGTTTACACAAAAGCAGAAATAAACTAAAGCTCAAGGTCCTGTGCTCATCTTCCAAATGCTCCTTATGTTTATAATCTGAATGAGGACACATGCTGGCTACCTTTTTTTAATTGTTTTTGTTTAGCATAGGTATTATTAAAGACATGAATTGGTGGGTTTTGTCTATGACACTTTAAGAACCCTTAAAATCTTGGCTAATGAACACGTGGCATTCCAAACCTTGGTAGGATGGTCTTTGGTGAATGTGACAGAAAATACTGCAAAGTTATTGATGCATAATTTAAATTTTAGTAGCATCTAGGGGCCCTGTAAATGACTGCAGCCAGCTGACCTAGGTACTGAGTATATACGTACCATAAGACAGTACACAGAGCTTACAGTTTAAATATTTAGGTCTCTCAGAAATGAATTAATATTTCTGTTTTATACCTGGGAAACTAAAAATGCTGAGGAGGGATGACACAGACCTGAGGGAATTTTCACCTCTCCTGAGACCCAGGTCAGTAATTTAACTCTGGCCATCTTTCATTTCCCTTTAATAATAGATTTATATTGCACACTGGGCACATTATATGTTGCAACTTTGTGTTGCATGGTTATTGCTGTTCACAACACACAGAGCGGTAAAATAAACATTAAATAAAGTCCTTACAGTGAATGTATATTCCTCCAACAAGGAAACAAATGAAAGACTTACAAACTCAGCGGAAGAAATAGCTGCTGCACACTCGCATGTGAAAGGGGCTAATTTTGCTCTCTCTGAAGAGCAGCCAAGTTACACTGTCCTCCCTGTGCAGTTTTATGCAAAATTAACAATGTGTGTTACATGTTATATGTAACCTGCCATGACTGTAACCCTATTCCGGGTGCAGACTTCTGCAACAAAAAGTTCTACTTCTGGTGACAGTCTAGTCTAGCAGAAAGTCTCTCTGCCATCAGCCAGCAGACAGTTCACGTGGCTGCAGCTGGTTGCAATAAAGGGCTGGTTGAATGCCCCTTTCTTCCTATAGCTGCATCTCAGCATGCTCTCCCCAAGTGTCTTTTTTGCCTGTACAAGTATTTCAGGCAACAGGCAAGAGGCAGATGAGCAGGGGAAAGATGGCCCAGATGCCTAATCACTGGGCACCAGAGCTGCCTTGGGCAGCCAGAGGACAAAGGCCTGTGACCTCTCTGTCAGAAGAGTGGGAATTGGGACAGGACATAGAACAGGAGCAGGCTGCCAGGAATGCCATGCTTGGCAACCTTCACCCATCTTGAGAAGAGATTTGTGGAAGGATATGACAGCGGGGAATTGCCACCAGCATAGCTGCTAAATGCAGTCAGGGCACAGGAGTAACTTTTTGATGGGAAAACATCACCAAATGCAAACATTAACATACAAACTGGTGGCAATCCTGGAAATGTTCAACTTATAAAGCAAGCTGTTGGAAGGGTATCAGCCAGACTGGCAGGACTTTGCCGTTAAGAACTAAAGAGCACCCTAGACTTCAGCCAGATTTCACTGGGAGAGCAAACACCATGCAGGCAGCATGGTGTCAACTGGTCCTGGGAACATCAGCATGCCAAGCAGCACATTGCCATGGCAGGGGGAGATGTGGGAAGAGCTGCTTCCAGCTCACAGCAGCTCAGCGCTCTGCCACAGGACATGGCTCCCTTTCACAGCTATCAAGAGATCATGGGGCTTTTGGTCTGAGTCCCACGTGTGCTCAGCAGGGCCAACGACTGGATGGTGAACTCTTCCAGTTGGTAAAGCTGGCTTTCATAACTGGCTGCCAGTGTCAGGCCTGAAAGAAAATTAGCTAATTTCCAAGGTATTCTAGCAAGTGAGGCATGCTTGGGAAAAGAGCAAAGTGAGGTTAATTTGGCATCTGATTTTAAAAAAGTCCAAGTTTAAATACAAATAATGTAGAAGAGAAAAACAGACATAAAGACACATCAAATCAGCAACGTTTAAGTAAAGGAAACTAAATGCAGCCATTACAGGCAGTAAGGTGTCTTTGAATAGGGTGAGCACAAAGATAAATGGTGTTCAAAGAAACCCCAAAAGATGTTGAGTTTGGCAAAGGCAATGATAAGGTTCAAATGGAGTACAACGGAATGCAGATGGTATAATCGTAATCTCACTTAAACTAATGATGCGAACAATCTAATACTAGTCCTTGCAACAGCACTGGGTCTTTTGTTCACAATAGCACATTTAAATAGGGAAGTGGAGGGAAGGAAGATTTCTCTGAACTATTTGCATAATGAAGGAGTGTGGCTACAGACCGCATTTGTCATCCAGAGGAAAGGATCTAAGCATTCTCCCGAATCTGGTTTTCTTGTAATGGTATAAGAAACAAAAATGCTGAGTAGAGTATTTATACCTCTTAGATCATACTGCTGCAGTGGGAATGCAGTTAACAACCCATTACTCAGTTCAGGATTTCAGACCCACTTTGCTGTACAATTAACAATACTGAGTACAGGAGGGGCAAGACACCCTGTTCTGTGCTGCTTTTTTGCACCCCATGAGCAGCATCACTGCCACCAGTCCCCAAATAGCAGGCTTACTTCCTGGCTGCTCCCTCCATCATCCCTTGTGCAGCAAGCCTGGTGAGGATACAGAACTGCATCCTTCTGGGACATAAAATACTCCATCTGGCAGTGGGAACCAGAGGCAAAGAAACAGGAAGCTATAAAAGTTTTAAAAGGATTTCAAGCGCCCCAGGGAAATGATTCTATTCCTTATTTAGCACTAAATACCTCTTGTAAAACTCAGCCTCCCCCACTTTCCAATTAGGAAGGCACCTGCTTCATTCCAGTTGTATCTTCTCTGGGTCTAAGCAGACTTTCTGAGGCAACTCCATAAATGAGGTCAACTTGATAAAAACACCCATTGCTGATGGATCTGGCTAGTGGCAGGGGACTTATGATCTTGCACAGCTCTGGGAGTTAAATTTGTCCTACTGAAGTCAATGGGAATTTTGCCATTTGACTTCAAAAGGATCAGGATTTCATTCTGTATGATGGAAACCACTGCCAGTAACAGTCAGTATAGATTAGGACACTAAATAATAATGGAATTTATACCCACTGAGGTGAGTATAAATAGTATATGTTGTGAATTCCCTACTCATCCAGAAGTCAGAGCACAATGTTATACATAAGAACTGTCTCATCTGCTGTAAGTGTATGAAATAACCTCCAGATGTAGCGCTGAATAATATGACAGGTTCAACCAGGAAAATCTGAACTGATCATGAGGGTTTCTTCCTAGATTTCTTCCAGCTTTTACTGTAATTATTCAACTTCCATGCCCCAAGATAATTAGACTTGTGGGGAGATATATATGGTATACTCTTAGCTAGAAGCAGAGGATCTGAAAATCGAGGAGGCAAAAGCTGCAACAAGTAATATAACAAGAACGATCACTTGTTACTGCAGGATTTCTATGCTGCAAGGATAAATTTTCAAACTCCTAGTAAAAAGCATGTATATCTCAAGTATAATTTTTAAATGCAGTGAGCATTTCCCCAGGGCTTTTCTCCAGCTGCAGCAGCATTGGCAAATGTGCCAAGTGCTCTGCCACTGATTTAGTGGGCTGGAAGCCACACTCCATCATTGTACCTTACCTGCCATTACCATCAGGTTCTTGCTGTCCCTTAGCATCCTGCTTACAGCAGAAAATTATTCACTTGCTTGTATGGTACACAAAACCCACACTATTTTTAGCCACCTGCATCTATCACAGCAAGTTGACATCAAGACTTCAGAGATGAAGAAAAGAGGAGGAAAAAGAAACCTGCACAGAGGGTTTCCTTTCTCACAGTCCTCTACCCCCAGCTCCCGCATGGTGCCACAGGTTAGCACAAGCAGTGACAGAGAAAGGCGCAGGCTGCTCCTTGAGCTGTCACTCCAGCTTTGTCTTTTCCTGGAGAGCACAGTGCTGAATGGACAGATGATGATCACAGTGGTATGAATGCAATTTTTCTTGTCTTCGATGCCTCAGCTCAATGGGGTTTTGCAGACACAGTCATGGCCCGTATTTTTCACAATGACTCAGAAGCATTTTAAATTATTTTCCTCATGAAAGTGAGCCTTTTGTTGGCAGTTGGAAATCTCTGCCACAGACATTTTACATTTGTAGAGTCTAACTATCTGACAGGAAGAGATCTAATTTGCCATGTGATGAAAAGTGCATTCAAGGCACTTTCTAACAGCACTCCAAATATAATCTCAAACTATCCTGCCTCTGAGAAAAGATGCCCAAGTCCTTTCTTGCCTTCCTTCTTTTACCCCCTACCCCCAGCCAGATGATCTACAAGTCCAGAAAGTTTTGATACTCTGGTTCAAGGTAAGGTTAACAGAGCAGGACATAAAGGCTGTCCTAAGGCAGTTGCAGTCAATACTGAAATATCTAAACCTATACATTCAAGTCACTCTTTTAGTTAAAGGAAGATTATCAGACCAATTAGATCATCTAAAATCTGACCTACTGGACAAGCCATGCAAGGGAACTTTCCAGAATAATCTTCTTTCTTTTAAAAATAGCAAACGTTACTTGCAGTTTTCTCTCCAGTGCAGCAAAAGTCACAAAACATTGAATCCTGAAAATTCAAATCCTCTGCCTCTGCACAGCTGGTAGTTTTGTTCAACTTCGACTGAAAACTTTCCAGAGCACAACAAAGACAGCAGAGGATAGTACATGGCAAAAATGGCAGATGGCAAAACGCCAGTGGTATCTGGTTCCCTATTTATATTGTCCATGGACAGTTGCCTAGAAGGAGATGGCAGACAAAATAGAAAATTCAGAAGAAAACCCCCAAAGGTTTTTTGCCATACTGGTGTGACATAAGGATTTCTCTGATGAGAGGATCTGTCTTTCATTCAGAAGTCCTGACTCTGTTTCAGCTATGTCAGTAAAGATACTCCTGGCAACAAAACTCCTTCTATTGGATCTTCTGGTGATCTTCGTAATGTTGTAGGTTCTTGTTGCTGTGACGCTACAGGACATAGTGGGCAATGAGTGCTGGACTGCAAAGAAGTCAAACCAGAGAGGCACGTCAAATAGATATTGCCAGTGTTTAATACTAAACACCTAAATTACATTTAGGGTTAGGCTTAGCCCTGTCTTTAAGGGAAAGGAAAGAAGAGTGACACATGGGGCTACAATAGTCTACAGTTGAATGTTAAGACGCAGTTAGTAAGTCTTCATTGATATGTATTCTGTAGCTTAATTTGCATAGTTCCAATCACTCCTGACACTATTAATATTTCTAAATACAATGACACAGTGGTCTTGGTTTGACAGCTGTTTTTGGAATGGATAGCTTCTGACAAGTTAAAATGTATGCAATACGTAATACCTAACGGTATTGTACACATACCTAGCGGTCTGTACACGTTCAGAAAGGTGATTGCTATTTAGTAAGCCAAACAAAATACTCCACTCCTGATAAAAATGTACAGTCATACATTAAAAATACGAAAATATGAATCCTCTAATAACTTCTCTGTATTACAATTCCTGCAAATCATTTTGTTGTGAATGTTTATGTTGGTTTATGCTATCACAGTATAAGGTTAAGTTGTGCAGAATATATTGATCTTTCAATTTCAGATTATAAAATTAATTATTTCTGTTGGGGAAAATTTTCTGAGCTCTGCAAACATAACAACTCAGAACTAACATTTTGCAAAGAAATTGGAAAAGGCATATTGGCATTTTCCTTTATCATTTATTATTTTCTTTAGAGGGTTGAAAATTTATTTCAGAGACATGACATTACACTTGGTAAAACTTAATATAACTGACTACTACAGGATTGGAAAGTGTAGAAGTAAATCACAACCCAGTCTTATCTTTCTAGTAGCTACATCAAATCTGTTAACAATTGAGAAGGCATTAAAATGCTAATGAGTGTCAAGGATGATCTATGTTTCACGCTCCAACTTCTATTTTTACAAAGGCAAAACATACATGAAAATCCCAACAGTTCTCTCCTGCTGAAAGAAATATGAAAGACTGTTTAGCTTTTGAAATTATGACATTGTTGTTAAACTCATCTGCAAGATAAATTGTTACATTACTGCCAGCATGATTACAAAAAAAGCTTCAGGGCCAAAGATATACCAGAAGTCTTAACTAATTCCCTTTAATTTGCTTCCAAATAACGAACAACAAGAAAGAGCAGTGAGTTTGACTACGCAAGATGCATCAAACTTCCAGAAAAATGCAAACTTCAGAGAGACGCCATTCACTTGATCTTCTGGAAAGCAAACCCCTTCATAAGTGTCCTGACTGAAAACCTCTCAAAGTAAACCCTGTAAAATTAATTACTTCTGAAAATGCTTTCACTGTGCAGAAGATCTGTCCCAACACAAATGTTGCAACTCAAATGCCCTTCCTAGCTGGTGACTTCAGAGTTAAAACTGAAAAAGATCCCTTCCTGGGATTCCTTTAAAAGAAATACCAGTGTTTTCCCAACCCTCCTCAAGGAACATTATGGATTTTCTCTAGTATACAAGTGATAATAAACTCTGATCATGCTTGGTGGAAGTGCCACATTTTGATATGTGCTCAGGTGTGACTATGTGTGTGTGTATCTGGCACTAAATTTGGGAACTTGCTGGTCCCTGAGAAGCAGCACATGCATCATACTAATGTAATCCTGCCATCTCCTGTATTCCCTTAATCAGCAAGCAGCTGTGTTTTACTTGCTTCCAGAAATATCACAGTCTTGAATATCTCAAACAACATGGAAAAACCCACACTTTTATGGAGGTTAAAACAAAGAGGGTGAGAGGAGCACGTTACAGTCAGCTCTCTGTGCTGTTCCCTTTATTGTTCCCTAATGTTATTTATTGCAGCACCATGTTCCTTTTGAAGCATAATTAAAAAAGATAAATAACCATACAGTCCTCCACAAAGATAAATCGATAGCTTGAACTGTTTCCTGTTGGATCACCTTTTTCTAACATATAAGAGTGAACAAACCTTTGATATCTTTTTTTTCTCATTCTTCACAGGAAAAATATCTCCCCAATCTACTTTGGGGTTCCCTGAGTTCCCTGAAGTAATCCAGCACTTTGCTCTGGGTCACAGTGAAGTAATCTATTATTCCCCTGCCACTTTTTGCCTTCATTGTGTGTGTTAGGCAGGCACTCTGGTGGGCAGATGGGCCGTCCCATATCTTAGGCACCCATCTGCTCTGCCTCTCCTTGAGGCACCAGGACTCAAGGGTGAAGCTCCTGTGTGAAACACCCCTTTGGAAAAGCCGCTGCTCCAAGCTGGCAGAGATGTGGCCATTGTGGTCCGTATTGCTCTATAGTGCAACTTCAGGATGCTCCCATCTTCAGGGCCCCATTTCTGTTGTGCCAGATAGATAGATGATGGCAGATCAATTTTATTCCAGGTTTTGCAAATGACATGAGGCATTCTTGCGCTTTTCCAGTACCAAGTAGGCATGCTGTTGACTAATTTTAGTAGCATGTCATTTATTATGAAGTATTTGTATCATAGGAGTACCAATATACCAATAGACACTTCAGACCTAAGACACTAGATTTTAGCTGGAAAACAAGGAACAAGATTGTCACCTGTCCCACATGGTGTTGAGAAGTGAGACAGGCGAGTGAAAACTGGTCAGTAGGAGTCAAAAATGCCAGTTAATACCAGTCAAGTTCATGTGTAAATAATAAAAATGTTTCCATTTTACCCACTGTCTCTTCCATTTTTGTAAACAAGGCAGAATTCACAATGCGGCAAGACACACAACAATGAGCTTTCAAAAGAGATTTGGCTGAGGGCAGCAGATGATCGTGAAGCTCTTACATTGCAAAATATTTTTGTTACTATGCTTTTAGCTCGCTCAATATACATGTTCAGAATTATGTCTGGAAAAGACAACCTGGATTAGTGACTTTGTTTTAAGAATAGATAATCTCTTGGTAAATATTTGCACTGCACAAGTTAGCTTTGCTGGCAAAATTGTCTTGACAGTTTATCAGGCTGAGCACAGAACTGACTTGCTGATTCTTTTGGGATGTTGCTAAAAATGACACAAACTAATGATGCTTGTACATGCATATGAAGCAAAAATAATTAATAGGGCAAATAGGCTGGCAGGATTTTAGTAAAGTACGTTATTTCCTAGGTTTGAAACTGCAGACTGAAACTCTTTGAACTCACTTGTGTTATTTAAAAACACTTCTATTCCTTGTAAGAACATAGGAATTAGCACCTGTAACGTATGAATGCAACAGCATGCACAACCAGACATGGTGAAAAAAGCAGCAAAATCCAATTTCATAGAATCATGGAATGGTTTGGGTTGGAAGGGATCATCAAAGATCATCTAGTCTGATCTCCTGCCATAGGCAGGAACATCTTTTACTAGATCAGGCTGTTCAAAGCTCAGTTTACAGTATTCAAACATAGCACTTTGGTTCAGCAATGTCTAACTCATGAAAAATCCTACAATAAAAAGGAGTAAGTGTCACTGAGATAACTATGGTGAATATCGCCAGGCACAGAACAATAATTTGAGGGTATTAATATTTTTCGTATCACATATCACAATGGACTGTTCACCCACGAGATTAATTGAAGCAATTGCTTCAGCTGCTTTCAGTTCTTAAGTATCAGTTCCTTTTAATCTCTGTATTGTCTCCCTCTTTTGCTTCTTAATGTATAGATAGGTACCTAATTTGTATAAAGCTGAGTGTTTTATTGATTTACAGATTTTGCTAAGCTTTGATGCCTCCTCTGAGGCTACTCAGACTCTTCAAGTGTCATTTATGGTGGAAAACTGCAATGTTTGCATTGGATGAGGTTTTTGCTTCTCTCAGTTTAGTCAGCACTGACATGAGCCTGTAAAAAAATATATCTGATAAAATATTTGACATATTAAGTGGTTTTGGGTGGTTTTGAAAAAGGCAGTGGGTTATACTAGAATGAAGAACAAGAAAAATTGTCACATAAACTCATGGATAAGCAAATGTGAGATAGAATTTTCATTGGTATGTTGTTTGATGTTTCTTTCTCAAGTATTACCCCTAAAAAGGCAGTGGTGGTTTTAACATCTTCTAACACTAATACTAACAGTAATAGCAGGCTGAGAAGAAAACATTGATTTCAGCTTTTAAAGCAGTTGCTGTTTCAGTTTTGAAGGTTTTTCCTTCTTAGTTGAATTAGCCCATAGTTTTATCAACTTAGGTTACAGACTGCTTACACTTGTGTGAAGTCTCTGCACTGCTGTTCTTTATTTGCAGCTCCATCACTTGATATAGCTTTGTAGAAACAGGATTTCTTTAAAAGGGCAAATTCCTCCTATCCAATAGGGAAATTCTTTTGTTCTAAGAATTTGTAGCAGTGAAATTACCATCTGAACTAAGGATGCTCCTGAGCAGAAACTAATAGAAAATATCTTTACTGTATTGTTTTATCAGGACAGCACAGAACAGATGATGTTGGGGAAAAGGGCAGAGAAAAGGGAGGAAAAAGCTTTTCCCTACATTTGGCTTGGCTGACAATAGCAAAACGGACTTGACTTTCAGGGACTGTGCCTGAATTTCTCTGCCGAGGTTATCTCAAGGATACTGTGCAATAGTGTCATTTCTCCTCAGTGTGCCAAGGTGAACCACACAAACGCCTCCAATAGCTTTCAGCTAGTCTCATGTGAGACAGATTGCGGAGCTTCTGTTTGGCTTTGGAGATGTTCGCGTGCCAGTCACTGGGCCACGGGATGACAAATTACCTCTCTGCCAATATGAGAGCTGGGACAGTTCTCTCCACAGCCTCCACCAGATGGGCCTAATTAAACTATTAGCCAATGAGTGAGGTCTGATGGCTCCATTAGGAATCCTCCTGTGCTTAAATAAACAGCTCAAAATAAATAGTTTTCTCAATTAGAGTGTTGTTCACGTCCTTTTCTCAGATATTCATTAGCTGAGAGTCTCCTTTGTCTCCTTTTTCCTAATGGGACTGGGCCTTCTTGACATTATGTGAGAGTTTCAAAAGGCTGTAATAACATTAACCAGTTTGCTTTAAGGAGTTAATACCTCTCCCAAAGTATTCATTTTATTGGACTTTATGGCAAAAAATGTCTTTGTCATAAAGAGGTCTTTTTCCTTGTGATGTGCAGTTTCATCCTGGCTGTAGGGTTTGCCTCCCTGATAGGCTGAAGCCCATCAGTACCACATGTAGCCTCGTTATGTCTACACCACCTCCAGATCTCCTCAAACCGTGATCTTGTCTCCCATTCTGGCAGGGAGGGATACTCTCCTCTTTTATGTAATTACTGCCTAGAAATAAATTCTCCCACCTTAATCGCTCTCCTTAGAGTTCAGTTTTATCCCTCCCCACTTTCTCCCAGAAAGTGGCATTTTCTCCTTGATTCAGTTGTGATCTATATGTATCTTATCTAGAAAACTGTTCATCTACCACACCAATCTTTTTTTTTGAGTATGTCAGCTTTTTGATGAGGAAAATCCAGTTGGAATTCGAGGTTTTAATAAGCCCCTCCCCTCTCTTCTCTCTTTTCAAAAATTTCCCTGTAAAGAGCCCTTCCTACTCATTTCTTGAGTTATCTTTGACTCTTAGTTTTCCAAGGACACCTTTATAATGCAGAACTTTCTCTCTTGCCTGCCCAATCAATGTAAGGAAGAAGAGCTCTGAAGTGAATGCTAGTCGTGATTAAATACTTTTTTTCTGACTCATTCTCAGAGGAGAATTGCTGTTTCGGGGGTGGGTGTTGGTCCCACAGGGAAAAAAAAATTGGATATTTCAACCATTAATTTGTTTGACTCACTGTTTGAAATGAGCAACTAGGATTTTACATAAAACCAGTAGTAGATGGATTCTTCAAAATACCTTATGTCAGACATGGTATTATTCATGTAACTAATTAGAACTGTTTGAGCCCAAAAATAGTAAGATCCTAGTGCTACAGCATCATGTATTTAATTATAACTCATCTACTCATCTGGTACCGACCTCCTATTTTATCTAAAAGACCCATTTTAAGATACTTTGTTTAATTGCTCCAGAAAGAAATCAGCATTTAAGTTTTCTAAGTTATAAAACATGTGAACCCAAAACTGTCTATTTAGTCACTGAAAAGAAATGCAATATTAAATCATTAACTCTGTGTGAGAAAACAGGACACATCAGAGGCAGATTCTGTGAGAATCTGTACCAGCTTAGGATCTATCCCTAGGTGGCTTCATGCAAAACTCACAGGTAGTAAAAATTTCACTATTCAAATTAAATTTACTCAATGCCATGTCACTATCAGGGGCCTCATTTTTAATTTAAGCAGGATACTACTTGCCTGTTAAATCCTGCATCAGAGGTGAGGCCTACACAAAGTATTTTTCCATTTTGACTCAACTCCTGAGAACTTAATTAAGATTGCATTTCAAGTAAGAAATTTTTAAAATTTTAAAATTTTAAAAATTTTATTGGGACTGGAGTGAAATTCAAGTAGGTATATCTCATCTCATTCATTCTCACACAGCTTCTAGAAAGCAGGAGAGTTTGGAAAGTAACTAAAATCATGGATACGTGGAGGTAAACCTATCAGTAGAATGAAAAGTTTCGATAACTGTGTGTCTAGATCTTCTTTTGAGCTCCTGAGGGGAAATTGCAAGGTGGGAGTATTTTGGAGACTGGCGCTTTCTGCACATACTGGTTCCTCTTCATACTTCACCACCAGTGAAGTTAGGGGTGCACCTCATCTCCATCACAAGCAAGAACCTCAGGGAAGAAAGGCTAACATAGGGAGGGGTGTGAACATCTTTATAAGATGTGCAAGAAGCTTCTTCCTTCCTTCCTTCCTTCCTTCCTTCCTTCCTTCCTTCCTTCCTTCCTTCCTTCCTTCCTTCCTTCCTTTCCTTGCCTTTCCTTGCCTTTCCTTGCCTTTCCTTGCCTTGCCTTGCCTTGNTTTCTTCCTTCCTTGCCTCCTTCCTTCTTTATTTTTTTCTTTTTCTTTCTTTTTTTGTTATCATGTTGTAGTTTAAGGGCTAATGGTGCTTCCACCAGGTGAGCCATCAAGCAGAGAGAACAAGGAGCCAGTTCAGAAACAGAATACAAAAGCAGCAGTTACCTGATGAAACTACATGACTTGATGCAAAAAAAGCCCCTGGAAGAAAGTTAAGGGAAAGAAATACCCATGTTCTTCAAGGCAGAGAGCTTTCTCAGTAGAAATCAAGTCCATTTGCATTTAAAAGCTAGGCTTGCTCCCCTTACAAAGTGGATGTGATTAAGTATTTTAATTCACAGAAATTACCTAAGAACACATTACTACTGGTCCTCCCAACGGCAGCCAAACAGAAACATGTTTTCTTGGGCTTCCCCACCAATTTATTTTAACCCTGATGTTGGCAGGCACCTTTTTATCAGTTGTCTTTTTCCATGCCCAAGCTCCTCTCTCTTGCTGAGCTCTCTAAACCCCTTATTGCCTTGTGTCCACCCAGCCTTCTCTACGTCAGGACTGGCAACAGCATTCAGTGGATAATGCTCCCAGAGAAAATGCAATCAGAATGAAGGGCGTTTTGTCCTACCAGATTAGTGGAGAGGGCCAGGAAATCCCCACCTGCTGCAGCAGGACTGCTGCAACACTTCTGGTCACATCACTCCAGTTGTACTGGGATATGCAGAATTCTGCTGGAAAAGCTACACAGATCTCATGAATGGCCACATCAGCACTTACTAGAATGACTTTCTTTTTTCTTTGTTAAACCCAAAGAACTAAGGGCTGAGACTCTGTGTTGTTTGGGTTGTTGGTTGTTGGTTTTTTCGGGTCTTAGTCCTTAAGACACCCCCAACTTTAAGGCATAACATTAATAAAAGAGCCCGGAACATGGCTTTGTTAGGCATGTCATGTTTAATTGCATCTCTGAGCTAACATGGGCATGTTGTTTAAACTTCAGTTGTTGGAATTGTCATATTGGAAGTCTGAAGTCTGAAGTCCCACTTCTCTGCCTGAAGTGCCATAATGTTAGCCAAGTGGGGAAAAGGGTTCTTCTGAGATTGATTTTTCAGACACCATAGTTCTGTTCAATTGAATTCACTCAAGTAGTGGTTAACATAAACACTGTGGAGAGTATGACATGTCAAATTAGCAGCTTTGCAAATCTCCTGTTAATTGTCAGCCTAATTAAAAAATTGCTAATTATAATGTTTATAACTTCAAATAACTGCTCAGCTATAAAGCACTGGCTGTCAGGTGTAAACAGGGGGACTGAGGAAAAAAAATCAATCGACATCTGTTAATTTATCAGAGGCAGTACACTAAATTGAAAAATGGATTGCCTAATGCACTGTAAATCTGCATTACGATAAAAGACCAATTCATTTCAACACCTGCTTAATAAATGATAATGGCCATCTTTAGTGGCTAGCCCTAGGGTTTCTTCTGCCAATCAGACTTAGAATCCTGCTTTTACCAACATCAGACAAGAAATTGATTGCACCCTATATAATATCTCCTCCCGTCTTTATGGTGATAAAAATGAATAGTCTTTACAGAGAATTTTTGTAAAAATATCCCCTGGATTTTCTCATGCCAGAAAAAGGAAATCTGTCTCATTCTTCTAAGGTTCCTCATTTTTAGACAGACGTAAGTGCACTGATGAAATAGAAAAAAAATTAAGTGTCAAGGCCAATCATTCCCATTTATTGACTTTCTTCCTTTAAATAAGAAATATAGAGCTGAAAGTCAGTACTACATTTTTTTACTTTTTCCTTAAATCTTTACTTTGATCAGACAGGACAGTGAATATTACTAGCAGCACTGTTTTCAAACTGCCATCTTCCAAAATACTATTTAGTTCACAGAACTGCAAAGTATTAGACAGTGACTGCTTAGTCCCTCAAAGGCAGATGAAGTTAAAGAGTGCATTTTGGTAGATTTTTATTTTTCCAGAGAACTGCAGGCTAATTCTATCAGCCAACAACAGGTCAGATTTTTGGGGATATGGGATGAATCTAAATAGCCGGTTGCCATTCCCTCTGTGAAAACCTGGATTGCTCTTCACTCGGGAAGCAGACAAAGAAGGAGGCTGGATGTCTCAGAAAAGGACTCAGACTTTCCAGAGTTTGAGAAATACATCTTATGAGGATGACACTATGGTTTCCTAACCCATAATGGCAGCAATGTGGATTGCTGCTTCTTGATTAACCAAACCCAGACTATTTCCTGTTCATTTCCACAAAGACGTGCTTTGAAACTTTCTTGAACTCAGCAGCATTCTCTAAAATGACATCCTTGGCAGCACGCCAGCAGTTGCCATCTCTCCCCAAGACATGTGTCTTGATATTGTGCTACTGGTTCTTATTTCATGGTGACATTTCCAGCATGCAACACTGCTTCCCTTTCTTGTTTAAGCACTTTTTGAGGGATTAGGCATCTTCTGGATTATATCGAATTCATCAATAAGTTTCTTCCGTGTTTCTGAGACTGCAAAACTTCCATAGCGTGTTTTCAAGGCACAGCTATTTAAGACTGTATCTAAATTGCTGGTTGTGATGAAAGGGTCAAGTATGGCTTAAAAAGAAATTCTTAAACCAGGTAATAGACAGCCCAACTGGAGAGGATGTGACACTGTACCTGATGGTAATCAACACAAGTAAACTAATTGGTGAACTCAAGATTGGAGGGAGCCTGGGCTACACTACCATGCAGTGGTGGAGTTCACAATCCTGAGAGATATGGGTCAGGCAAAAAGTAAGGTCAGAATTCTGAATTTTAGGAAAGCAAAATCCCAGCTCTTCAAGGAGTTAGTCAATAAGATCCCCTGGGAAACTGCTCTCAGAGACAAGGGAGCAGAAAAAAGCTAGCAGATTTTAAGGATGCTCTTCATAGAGTACAAGAGCTCTCCATCCAAAGATATAAAATCAGAGAAGGAAAGCAAGAGACCAGCATGGCTGAGCTCAGACCGCTGGTCAAACTAAAGGGCAAGAAAGAAATGCACAAGCAGTGAAAGCAGGGACAGGTATCCTGCGAAGAGTATATAGAGACACTGCTTGGTTGTGTAGGGGTGGGGTCAGGAAGGCCAAGGCACAGCTGGAGCTGAACTTGGCAAGGGATGCAAAGAATAATAAGAAAGGCTTCTACAGGTATGCCATCAGCCAGAAAAGGAAGGCCAAAGAAGGCATACCCCCTGTACCGCCCCAGTAAGAAAGACTGTCACACCAGTAACAATGGAAGAAAAGGCTGAGGTACTCAATTTTTGTGTCTCAGTCTTCAGTGGCAACCTCTCTTCCCACACCTCTCAAGTGCGTGGATGGCAAGATGAGAACAGTCCCTCCCACTGTGAGGGAAGATCAGGCGTGTGACCTTCTGAATAACATGAACATACAGAAGTGTATGGGACCTTGCAAGCTGCAGGCTGTAGGCAATACAACTACACACAGGATAATAAATATATCCCGTCTGGAATAACATTATTGATGAACTTAAAGGTCTCTTCCAACCAACCTGGTTCCATGATTCTGTTTTCTGTCATGTCAATTTCAATTTTAAGCCATGTACATGTACTGATAGAAACTTCCTTTATTAATACACAGGGTTATGGCTGTTTTCCTGAGCTAATTACTGACTTAAGTTTAAAAATATATAAGGAAGTTGTTTTGGAAGGATTTAATTTTTACAAAAGATGGGGTTCATAATAATACATGAATTTTTACAGCCCTACATGCCTTTTAAGACCCTTTCTTGTGCCTAGCAGCCTTTTGCTCCTATTGCCGCCTTCTCAGCTGAACCCCAGAAGTAAAACATTATGCTTTTGCTATTGCANGCTGGTCAAACTAAAGGGCAAGAAAGAAATGCACAAGCAGTGAAAGCAGGGACAGGTATCCTGCGAAGAGTATATAGAGACACTGCTTGGNATGAACTTAAAGGTCTCTTCCAACCAACCTGGTTCCATGATTCTGTTTTCTGTCATGTCAATTTCAATTTTAAGCCATGTACATGTACTGATAGAAACTTCCTTTATTAATACACAGGGTTATGGCTGTTTTCCTGAGCTAATTACTGACTTAAGTTTAAAAATATATAAGGAAGTTGTTTTGGAAGGATTTAATTTTTACAAAAGATGGGGTTCATAATAATACATGAATTTTTACAGCCCTACATGCCTTTTAAGACCCTTTCTTGTGCCTAGCAGCCTTTTGCTCCTATTGCCGCCTTCTCAGCTGAACCCCAGAAGTAAAACATTATGCTTTTGCTATTGCATATGAACGTTAAGTCTTTGGCACACCTAGGTGCATACCTTTTAAGACAAACGCATTAAAATTAATGTAACGGCATGTACATCCATCTGGTGTACATAAGTCAGCCAGGAGCCAGTCCTTTGATGGATTTAGTCTGCCTTGTACATCTTGTGAATTCAAATAGTTAAAAACCTTGTGACCTTTATGTCCAATATTGTGCATAATTTTGAAGATGACAGAAATGTAATTTATCTATTTTCGGAATTTACTTTTGAAGCATAGTCCAGAATGCAAAACAGACAAAAAAATTTGTAAAAGTATATTTTAATCCTTTAAAAAGAGAAGGAAAATTTAATTTGATATCACAGATGACATTGTTTTGATCTAAAATGTCACACTTAAGTGCCCCCCAAATTACATTAAATGCCACAAACAATAAAGATCAAGGGAGTATCTGATTTTTTTTTCTACCTTAAATAAAACAAACTCTGATGCCTGAAATGAAATAACTGAATGTGTTTTGCATCTATTTTCATTAAA
>VZTM01042025.1:2791-40764 GCA_013400555.1 Jacana jacana | reverse complement strand
CATCAACTTCCTCATCTTGGTCCGACACCCTGTAATAGATACCCACAACAGTATCACCCATGCCAGCCTGCCCCTTAATTCTCACCCACGAACTCTCAACTCGCTCCTCACCCACCCCTGGACTGTACTCAGTACATTGTAGTTGCTCTCTCACGTAAAGAGCAACTCCACCAATATCTGAAGATGAATTTTTCCCCAAACTGATAAATGGTTCAATCACTGTATCGAGCTGCATAGTATTTTATACAACAGTTTCTTTTTGGCTGAATGGAGATGAATGTAAGGAGAAGTGGTTTCCTGGCAAAATCTAAAGCAAAGGCAAAAGTCTAATGACTTCATATTTGTAGAAGTGGCTTAAGGTAAATTTATTCTTAAAAACCTAAATCTAATTATTGCAATTACAGCCTTTTCTAAGGAAAAGAGAAATAAAAATGTGGAGTAGAGTAGCAAATGAGAAATGGCATCTTTATTTTGGGGAATAACATCTGCTTCAAAATACACAGATTAAGGTTTGCCCAGAAATTACTTCCGTGGGCTTTGAGGCTCCTCGAAATTGGTTAGATGCCTGTGAGATGCAGAGTAGGCTCTACTATCAGTACTGAAATGAGTCACTCCCAGTTCTTATAAGGACTGAAGGAAGGGATTTGCAAGACTGCATTTTTCTCCACTAAGGGTTGCAGAGACTTATGGCTAGGTGGCAACCTAATCAGCATAGGACAGAGTACTCCATCTAGGGACTCTGCACAGGGGTCTCCATACAGTCTAAAGAGCCACTGCTCCTCAACTCACTTTAGGACCAGGCCACACCATGGTAAATATTTCTGAGCTCTTAACAACCCCTCTTCAAAGTGACTGGTCTGGTCATATTCCTCTGGCCTTGAAAAGGAAGTTTCTCTCATATAATTTCCTTTATAAACTAGAACCATAAATAAGGGGCTGATTCTGCAAAATACAAGGCTCCCTGTGCCCCACTGGTTCTGTCAGCACAAACAATACTCAGAGTCTGCTAGGCTTTAAATAAAATATAAATTGCTCCAGCTGTATTGCTTTTATCACTAGGATCTCCAGGATTAAACTATTCAAACCTCTTTGTGGAACAGCTACCTCTACTTTCCCTTCTTTATCAAGGTTACCACAGACACTGGATTAAATAGACACTGAGTCTGGCTTTGCTTTATAGCCCATCTCCTATAATGTTGCTTTGGCTATATAAAGTGTTGATTATGGCACCTCTAGGGCTCTTTGCAATATCGGGATAAATGCTTTGCATTTTATTTCTTCCAAATGCAGAGAACTCTTTATAAATTGCACAATATCACTGCAGGTTTGGTTTTTATTCTTTTCCTTTTTAAAAAAAAAAATATATATATATAAGAGGCACCATCCTACAGAGATCCTGACAACTGATTCTATATCCACATTTTTTCCCTTTAGTTGTTCTGAGGAAAACAGATAAATAGAAAGAAGGGGTGGGGAAAAATCTAGGGTTTCACTTTCTGAAATGGAGCTCATCTCACCTAACTTCAGCCATCTTGAAGAAAAGAATTCCAAAACAGTCACACAGGACTATTCATCCTGTGAGAGAGAGGTGGGTTGAATTACTCTCAGGAGCTGCCTGCCTCTGTTCCTCTGTCTTCAGACAGAGTTAGGATAATTCATGTAGATTAAAGGGCAAGCCTTAAGATGGCTGAAGTTAAGGAATAATTAATATGACACAGGTATTGAATCCCGCTTCTTGCACCAGAGAAAAAACAAGTAAGTTCCAGTGAGTAAATGACAGGCTTGATTTTCTTTTTAATGTAGGAGACAGTTTCAAGCAGCTGTTTATACCCACTGTATCCACTCTGGGATTTAAATGATAAATTCTTGCTTCTTTGCTTGCCTAATAGATTTTGTTCTTATTTACAAACTGAAAAGTCTCATGCTTGGTCCTAGTATTTTGTAAACAAAGGCATTATTATGAAGTTGAATAGACACTAGAGAACCAGTCTTCAGGCTGAAAGGAAAATGAAGCTCTGGAGGGCTGAGGGAATATGGCCTGGCAACTGAAACAAAGAGAAAGAGAAGAAGGCAGTCTTAAAGATACCTGCCAATAAATGCTTTTGTGACCCTGTTAAGCGATCGTATTCACTCTGAATCAGATCTGTGCAAGTACAATCTAGGAAAAATGCCAAACAAAATTATTTCAGTTTGAGGAACTGTTTCTCACGCAGAACACTAAAAATTTAAAGTACACACCCCACCCCCCCCTTCCCCTGCCTTCTATTTTTATTTCTCTGGCATTTTTACAGAACACATTACAATACAACGGTAGGGGTCTTTTTTGTAGCTACAATGGTTAAGCATTATTAATGTGAGCCTGCCTGCTGCTTCTTCCTCAGACCAGAAGAAAGGTTTGGTTGTGTGAAGACTTATCTGTGTTCTCCAAGTGTTTCAGCTGGTCTAATGTAAACTACGATCTCTCTCTTCAAGCTTATAGTTACTTCAAAGAGAACACGTGGACACCTTTAGTGTCAGAAGTTACTGAACAAGACCAGGATCAATGCTTCTCTGCAACAAAGGCCTAGCAAGAACTGAATGCAGGTTTCAACCTAGCAAGCAAAAAGGCAGGAGCAGTGCTGGGGGAACTCGACAGCAAGCATGGAATGTGAAGAGGACTTTGGGAATAACACCCAACACCTGCAGCCTCACTAGCAGCCAGATATTCAGCTCTCTGCAAAAATGACTCACACTAATTTGAAAGCGTAGAGGAAAAGCTTTGGCAGCACAGCAAGAGAGGTAGCTCTCCTTCCATGGAACCAAAAGGTCATTGTTTAGAAAACAGCATATTTGATGTCATTTTAATCTCACCAGGATCATTTCCCAAGATCGAGAAAGGAAAGAAACGGTGGGTGATCAGCTAATCAACAGCCCTCCTGCTAACAAGCACTATTGAAAACCTATAGCGTCACTCGCTCATAAACAGATCATTTCAGATTCGTTAAAAAGCTCTAATTATTCCAAGTCATTTATGGAAGGAAAAGGTGACAACGGGATGTTGGGGAGGGGCTGGCAGAGATGAGATTTTAAAAATGCTCTGCTTTTTCCCCAGATTCTTTTCTGTAGTATCTGAAGGTGATGCTGTTTCTTAATAGAAGTAACAGCTGAAAAATCCCAATGCGAGAACAGCACACGCAGCAAGGTTTGCCAATACAGATGACTGCATTCAGAACTCACACCTCTTATGATGTGCAGGCAAGTTTGCATCACTACCTTCATTATAGCTAGGGCTTATTGTGACTTTGCCTGTCAAGGCATCATCACTCTGCTGTTCCTAGATAATAGTCAAATGACATCACAGAACATGGACACTTCAGATTGCCTCCAGGTATTCTATTCAGCTCCCATTGTTCCTAAGGCTGCAGTGATGTGGCCTCTAGCAAGGATATTACTGAGAACACTGAATTGAAACTTGACATTTCTTCTCTGTAGGAAATTCTACACTTTTTCTTCCTTCTTAGAAAAAATAATAATAATTTCAGGACTTTTTCATGTAAGTGAAAAGTTCCCAAACGTAGCTAAAATGACTAATTTTTCACAAATACTGAAGCAAAACTGGAGACCTTGACAGACCCTTGCTTAATATCCAGCTCGTAGGGTAAAAACAGGGAGTCAGAAACACCAAAGCCCTAAGAGTCCATGGGTGAGGCATGACCCATGAGCAGACCAGGAACACACAAATCAGTGTTCCAACTCACTGGCAAAGGGGTCCAGGGTAGAGTTTTTACACGGCACTGGCTTTTTAGTTGGCTTAAGTCCCGCTTTCCACACCAGCCACCATCAAAAACCAGAAATGTCTACATAAAAGCCCAGAGAGAGATTCCCAGCATGAGCTCTCAGCTGCACAACAATGGGCCAAACTCTAAGTGGACAAAAAGCTCCTCAGGCTTCTGGTCTCCAAACAACTGAGAGTTCCTGACAGCTATAAAAACCCGTACAAGTCCCATGGTGCTGAAGAAGTGAGTGTTGCTGGGGTATACATCCTCCTGCCAGGCAAACGGACATGAAATGATGAAGATTTTACCACTTGCTGTCAGTTTGCTAAAACTGACAGAATTCCACAAATCATTCCAGATGTGATTAGTCACCATTTTCTGACAAAAGAAAATATGGTTTGACTGGAGAACATCCAACCCATTCTATTCTTGGGATGGCTAGAAATTCCACTGCACTAGACTTCCTCTTGTTCCTTGACCTATGACAAAACGTGGCTGCAGCTAACGGAGCCCAGAGCAGCGTGCTTCAGTCAATCAGGACTCCAAGCACATTTCCCATGAGTATCTCATTTCAAGGAGTACCACTAAAAGCACCTTCAGCACTGCCACACAAATGTGCTGTCCATTTCACTGTGACTGCCAAAAAGCTTTGCTCTCAAAAGCAGAGTTGAAGAGCTGAGATAACTGAAAGACCAATTTATTTTAAGAGAATTCATCCAAACAAAGTTTAGTTTTCAGAATGACTGATTTTGTTTTGTTAAAGATCCCTGAATTTGTTCTACAATAGAATTTTGATAAACGGAGAGGCATGTATCAGTCTCTTACAGTGAACTGGAAGAGAGTTAATCCCCTGAAAATCGGTTATGTCCCAAAACGTGAGTTTGACTAGCATAGCTACAAGCAACGCTGTTTTCTACCCTTGTTAGTAAGGTACCTACCCTCATGTGACTTATTAAGTGCTGTGCTTCTCTGTCCATCCAATTCCCAATATTATGCTCGAATAAGCATGGCAGACTGATGACAGTTTCAGAGACACTAAGTTCCTAGCAGTTCCACAAAGGCTGGGTAGAGTCAGACTATCTGTGCCTCCCATGAGGGGAAAAAGTACAGTGTTTATTAGACACCAGAAAGTCTGCAATATCAAAAGTCCCTCTAAGTGACCCCACCATTGGTAAGTCTTGGGCAAGACCTTGCATCTTAGGCTGTGAAGTCAATCACCGAAGAAATTAATAGGAAAGTAAGTTTCCTTCCCTTTGATGCTTACTGTCATTTTATTAGAAAAACTGTCTTTTTCTAATAAAAGACAGCAAGACAATGTCACAAGGGGATTTTTCTTCCCCTCAACTTTTAGGTAGCCATTGGTCACATTTGCTGCTGCTTTTTTAGTACAAGGATTAATGCAATTAGGAGTTTGCCAGTTTTGGCTAAGTCATAGACTTAAAGTCAATCTGGCTGTGGTAGTTTGTGTGAGACAAGGTAAAACAGCTCACACAGGCAAAGACTTGACTGTCTTTTAACAACTCAGTCAGTCTAACAAGATGTCTAACACCTCCATACAGCAAATGCTTCACCAGTCATTATATTGGCATAGCTTGCAGTGATTTTGAAGGAAGTGTTGCAAAAACCATAGATGGCAGAATAACTGTAGGATTTTGCATGAACAGCAATATTGTAACCTGCGTTGACTCTGATTTTGGTAAAAAAACCCAAAACATTATATGAAAAATGAAGAGTTTTGTCCATGCTTTATTTGAAGTGCTGGATGTATTCGTACATTGCTCAAAGGAGAAGCAGGAAAACCTGGAACCTCATGCAGCAAGAGGCAGCCCAGAGAGGATAATGAAAAGATCATTATGATTTAAATAATTTTATCCAGTTTGGAGAGCAGGATGTTTGTTTGAAAGTTTGAATTGCTAAACGTTAAGAAAGCAAGCAAACCATTCCAGGATCCTTAAGCAAATTATTGACACTGTGTAAAATCTGCAAGAACTCTGTGGCAGTGTAAATTTGCATTTCCATAGTCATCCCTGCTGAGATTATCTCAGATGAAACAGTGGGATCCACATATGTAATTTAGCACAGGAACTATTCAAGGCTGCTCTAGTGAAATGTATAGTATATTCAATTATTTTTATGCATCCTTATTTGCCAAATGCTGATGTTCCTTGAAAAAAAAAAAAAAAAGTTCTAACCAATTTAGCTTCTTTCCTGTCAGGAAATTAGTATGAAATGACAACCAGCTTTTTTTAGGAAGCGTTGGCTTGGCTGTTCTGATGCATTTAGCAGGATGGTGCAGTTCAACAGATTTGTTAGGGCCAAAGCAAGGAGAAAAGAGTAACAAAATTGGGACTCTGACATTATGCTCTTGTTTAAATGCATCCTTGTTTCGCAGAATATTTAAACACTTGCTTTGCTAATTCAAGGGTCGATGAATATCCACTGTGTATGTAGTACTTGCATACACAACTCTTTTATGATGTCCAAGTGTCTCTGGATTATTCACTTCACAACACACTTGATAGCGATTTATCACTGCGGAACTGAAGTCTGTAATCCTTTCCGGCCGAGGGGGCCAGAGGAGCTCATGCTGTCACTGCTTTTGCCCAGCCACACCCAGCATCAGCCAGTCAAATCCACACTGTCCACCTCTTAATGCAAACCCTGGCCCCACAGCTGTCCCATACACCTCCATTTTGCCTCTGTCAAAGGCATTTCCAGCACACAGTTCATGCCATGCATAGTACTTGTCTGCCCCATGCTCGAGACAGCAGCTTTCTCCTTGAACCTTGGTACAGATAACATGTAGTTTCAATGCTGTTTTTAAACTGCTCTAGGCGAAGCCACTCCACAAGCCTGTAGGAAAGTTCATGACTGTGGTGTTGATCACCTATCTCATGTGGGATAGCTTGACCAACATTGGTATAACAATCCCATCTCTCCTCCACGTCCCTTGTAGTCCCTCTTTTGTTCAGTCATCTTAAAAAGCATGTAAGGGTTCTCTATGCATTAATTGATCTAAGTTATTGCAGAGCATCATGTGCTGACATGATGCTTTCTGGAATGGCAGTGGATGACCAAACTGGTTGAAGAACCAATACCAGAGGACCCTCCTGCCCAGTGGAATGCTCTTTGTTCAAACCTGGTGTAGCTGCTAATTTTATCCAGAAAGAGATCTAGATATTCCATTCCAGGTGAAATTCTCAGGGTTGGTCTAGCAAGCAGATGGGAAACGAGATGCTGAAACATAGTAGTGTAATTGACTCCTGGCTAAGTGCAGTGGAAAAGCAGATCTAGCAGTTGGTACTGAGGAATCGGTGCAAGTAATTTTGTGTGTTTTACTTCAGACTTGAGTTAGACTGATACCCCAGACTAAATGTTCCCACAGTTTGTCGTGGTTTTGACCAATCGGACAGATGATGACCCCTCCTCCCCCCCCACTAAGGAAAAGAGGGGAGAGGAAAGGATTAAGAGATTCAGGAGTTTAGATAAAAACTAAACTACTTTAATGAAATATCAATAATAATAATATAATAATAAAAAGAAAAAATAAAAAGAATATAAAAGAAAGGATAAAGAAAAAGTATACAGTCTATACAAAACCGTATCAGGCTCCCAGGACGATGATCACGTCCCCAGCAGCACCAGTGAACGTCCCAGGCTGGACTTGGTGACCAACAGGAGCTGGATTCTGGATCAGGATCAGAGGCAGACAAACAGACAGGGTCCTCCTCAGACGTCGGCCATTGAAGGAAAAAAAACCAATAACCCTTTGATCCCTCAGCTTTTTTTTTTTTTACTGAGCATGATGCGGATGGGATGGAATACCCCAGTTGGTCAGTTTTGGGTCACCTGACAAAATTACCTGACCTTGGTTGTTCTAGCAGTAAGTATAAGCAAGGGCCTCTCTGCACCATCCCTTGGTATAATCAGGTCTTATCACTATGAGACGAAACAGTCTCTGAACAATGTGCTGTTAATTTCAGACTTTAGTTAGAAGAGGCCCAGCTAAAAAAGTAAAACTACTGAACAGAAAATTGGTTTGTTTTACCTCAAACCAGGACACGTTTCAAGGTGTCCATCTCCAGGTAAGGGGTCCCACAAGTACAACTAGCTCTAGTAAACCTGCACAAGGCAGACACTACCAGAAAAGACCTGGTAAATGCATTGCAGCATTTACTGCTTTTTGTTTACATATGGCAATAAGGGATTTGTGGCAGGTCACCAGATAGAGGTACACAGCAAAGCTGCTCATAAAATTCAAATTTCAGTCTAACTACTGGATTATCCTTTCTCCTGGAAGAGGGGGCTTAAACTTTATCAGCATGTAGGCGGCAAATGGAACAAGTGGTTATCTACACACAAAGCACCAATATAGAAAATATGGTTAGCACTGACATTTTAAGCCTGTCTGTGAAATGATCCATTACTAAATATACCTTTTCTTTTACGTACCATATCTGAAAGGGAGATTATGACCAAAATGTCATTTTTAATTGTATTTTCTACCCTTGACTTTGTAACATTTAGAATCAACTCTAGCATTTTTCCCCTAAAAGGCTGTACTTTTCCCAGCCATAAAACATAAAATGGGTTATTCACAGGTGCAGGAGACATATATATTTAATTATTAGTATGATTAGTGGATCCTTAATGTCTGTTTTCACAAATGCTTAGTACTTCATAAATTGTTAGAAATCTGAATCAGGAGGATATGAACAGGTTTACAGTAGCCTCGTAAACCTGAGCAAGAATGAACTGTTTTACAAGACAGCCAGGAGGAAAATATATACAAACTTAACCATTTTTCTTAAGAATTTGGTACATATGGAGTTAGCCCCCCAAATAATAAAAGCCATTTAAGATGCTACTTTTACTAATGTAAAAGTGAGCCACAGAGAGCATGAACAGGAAGATATGTGTATGCTGTGAGGCAGACAGTGTGAACAGAAGGTGAAAGGAAACGTATCACTTTCTGCCATTCAAATATGTTTACTTTGACTCTAGGAAACTTATAGCTGATGTAATTTTATCAGATTTTTTTTTTTAGCAACCTGAAAACCAGAATCTCTAGTTTCGGCTCTAATCTTACTGTAACTGAACTGAATTGGAGAAAAAGAGCAGAATATTTTTATCTTCTGATGTAAGGACAGAAGCTGCAACTGTTTAAAAGGTACTAAAGCTTTCACATCTCTAATAAAAGGCAATCATGTAAGAGATTAAGAACTCAAAAAGAGAATTAACCATCTAGCTGCATTCGGACAGTTTATGAGAAAAGGATTCTGTTGTGTTCATCTATTTTGGCCCTTTTGGTTAAGAAAACAATTCAGGCAGATTTCTAACCTCCTTAGAGTCATGGCACAGCTGCCTGTACCTGAAAACTAGTCTCGTAGCAGTAGTGGGCTGCTCTAACTTCTAGTACTGGTAACATCATCACTAGGCTAGGCAAGGAACTTAGTGTCTTCCAAGTCAGGACATTATACAAAAGGCAGAAGCAAAGACAAAAAATGATTTTTCAAATTGAACAGGATATTTGCCAATGGGAGGAGGGGGAATCTACTTTTTGTGGAGCATGGTTCTTTTTCTTAAAAAGTTTTAAGAAAACATTTCTTTTCCTAGATAATGAACTCTCTCTTCCTTCTTTCAAGAATATCCTGGACAAGAAACTCGAATATTTTTGTGCTCGGGTCAACATTTATAAAAAAGGAATTTTGACAAGCTGTACATGCAAGTATAGCTCTGTTCCTGAAAGGTCAAGGGTGATAAGCATCTTACAGTGACTTTTAGCAGTGCACATCCTGTATCTTTCAACACAATCAAAACAAATGTAATTCAGTTTTATCAATATGGTTTGGCTGAATGTTCCTGGAGCAATGTTGTAAGAATATGCCCACATCATCAAGACCCTAGGTTTTAACATAATTTGATTTCTGAGAAAGTATGGCCGAGCCTGACGTAAGCTACACCACTGTTCTTGCTGAGGGACTTCTGCAAAGTAGCTTTTATCATGCATGCTGACTTCACCCTGGGTTATTTTTCAGGAAGGGGCCTTGCTCAGAATCCTGAGTTCCTCTGAAAGTTAGTGAGCTCGTGAGTTCTACGCACATTGCTACAGGAGGCTAACATTTTGAATGCTGCTTCAAACCATACCTCAGTCAACTATTTTCTGCTCTAATTTGGGATTTGGCCAGAACACAAAATTCACATCAGTTCTATCTTGACATCAACAGTTACTTATGTTTCTTCATTATTCCACTTTCACCAGCTGGCCTATTATATTATAACATGTCACAAGGGACAGTATCAATTACATGAGGCTATACTACATCTGTGAGCATTATATATAACTAGGGTTGGGAGAATGGGGTTCTCTCACAACTCTGGGTAAGGAAAATGGCTGCTTTACGAGAATGGGTGCTAAACAGTAAATTAGAAACCCAGAGAACTCCTGATTTATGAATTACATGAATGAGTTGTGTTACTGCAAATGTATACCAAACAAGTATGCAGTTAAACTACTTGAGCAAGTCAAGGACTGTATTCTCTTATCTATCCAGAGGCACCCTGGAAGCTTAGGCTTAATGTTAGAAGTGGAAAAAAATAGAAATTCTTTGAAAGCACTTGAAATACTCTATTGTGTAAACTGCAGTAAAAAGAAGTCTACTTCTAAACACGAGCACCCCGACAAAGTGGGGTAAAAAGCACTCAACTTCTGCACTGACTTCACATCACTGAAGAGGCTGTCAAATTCTCTAGGTAGATGACTCCTAAGCCAGAATAAAAATCACTGTGCCAAAATGTTTCCCTTAAACCATATGGTGGCATACGACGAAAGAAAGACTTCAATAAATCTAAGCTGATAGATACCAGCTGGGAATTTGCTCCAATAATCACTGCTTTCCTTCTATTTTACTAATCCTGAAGCTGCATTCCCATTTTGTTAAGGTGTATTTCATACAATAATACTTTTATGCCCATGGATACTATGGAACAATATACAATTGGTGAGAGAAACCAACACCTGCATCTTCTGTGTTCATGGGTGCAGAAGAAAACGGTACAACACTTAGGACTGTACTGTGGCATTTAGTTTGCTACTATTCAGCTACTGCTGAGAAGAGAGCTTTTGAGAAACTAAAACAATGTTATTATTGTCACCAAACAATACTGCTCAAAGAATCTGTGCTATATATAAACTCCTAAGAATGTTTTCATCAGGTTGGGAAGCCAAGTCTTTGTAAGACTGAAAAGAAGTTTTAGTAACTGAACAAGTGTCCATTCTGCACTGCGTTCCCCAAGGGTTAGAAAAATGGCAGAAGGCTACATAGTTTATGGCATATCAGCATTTTTTTCCATGCACAGAACTAGGAAAATAAAAATATATCTTTGTTTTATATGGGCCTTCTTTAGCCTTTAGACTACTGAGCTATTCTTCAAATGCTTTTCACTAACAAAGCCTTAACATTTACCAGAGGATTGGGCAAATTCCTCAGGCATTAGTAGCATGGTTGATTAAAAAAGCCTGCATTCAGTAATTAAAACAGCGCAACTACTCCACAACTTGAAATATTTTGGAAGCATATCAGAGGATGAATAATGCAACTGTCAAGTAAAGAAGAGCTTTTCTCATAAGGGATACTTTTACAATATGAGCATCTCCAGATCCCCTCCGGCTATAGTACACTTATGCATAGTTGGAGATTTTTAATATTTCTTAATAGCCAATATAAATCACAAAATTTCATAACAATGCAAGATTTCCTAGGGTTGGTTTAACACTTACAGAAATCAGCAATTTGCTGTATTATCCAGCTAATGCTTACATGCAAGTGGTTTTGATTCAAGCAATATAATTAATTATTTTATCACACTGAAACTGATCTACGTAAATTACACAGTCTCTTAGCAAAGGACACATTACTGCTTACCTTTACCTCCTACAAAACCATCTCTGCAGATGTTCTTAAATCACACAATACAACTATTTATGCAGTCATTGAAAGGCACTGCTTACCCCCTCCAACATTTCTACAACCCTCCAAAAGAGGGGAACATGGTTTCCCTGAGAAAGTCTCCCTGCACCCACAGTTGGGTACTCAAGATTACAAAAACAGTAGTGTAAAATATAGAGCTGGTGGGATATTAAACTGTAACACAATGGATATTTCTAAATGAATAATACAGATGAATCACTTGGACTTTTAATTGCTATTAAATTTGTCCTGGGGTTGTAAGAATAAGAAAACACACCCCCCCTTTTCCTCAAGATTACTTTTAACCAATTAAAAACCTTACAGCATCACAAGAGAAACGCAAACTGCATTTCAATACATCTGTAGAAAGGTAGGCATCGAAGGTCCTAACTAGTATTAGAAAGCAAAAAACCTTAATTGGTATTTATACCTGCAGTAGAAGATGACAATTGATCTTGGATATTACAAAGTACAAAATGAACATTTTTTTCCTCAGCATATAGAAAATTGTGCATGTGCAAGTTTCTGCATGCATTATATTGATGATATTAAATAAGGAATCCATTTTTTTCAGGAAAAAAAAAGTATGAAGACAGAGACACGTACAGGGGACAATCTCAAGAGGTTGGTGTTTGTGGGGAGTCTTAGTTTATACACATTCTCTCACAGCAAAACAAACTGCATCACAATGTACCTGCTTTCACTTCAGTATGCAGGCCACACAACTGAAGACTGACCTCCATATTTCCTTTTCCTCAAAAGGAGTACCATGGGAGAAAGCTCTGCTGGCTTTCCCCCAGGTAAGGGCTGCTTCCTCCAGGCAAACAGCTGGCTGGCCAGGGTCAGAGGTTGACTCCTTGTTCTTAGTGACTCGATTCAGGGCTTGGCTATTACACAGCCCTTGTATTGTCTCCCTTGTCTCTTCATATTTGTTTCAGAAGCTGGGACTGAATCCTTCAAGTATATGAAGTCACAGCAAGCTTTAGTTTTGGTGGGAGCAGTATCCTGTGTGAGCACACTGAGAGTTCTATCTCCTTTTAACTTACAACATGTCAACACATTTTTGCAGCTCTATAGAAAGTACTGTAATCTTAAAACAGATGCTTGTTGTAGATAAGCAAGGAATGGCATACCCTGTGCTGATTCTAAATCAAAACAGTGCTATCTCTGTAAGCTATTAAAAACTCTCTGGTCTTCTTTGCCAGCCAGCAGCAGCATACGGAATACTCTGCTGTTAGCTTGGAAAACTGTCAGTCATTTCTTTCCTAGAGCAAATATCACCTATGGTTCTAGTATAAGAGTATTTGCAACACACAAGGAGGAATTGAAAACTGATACTACTCCAGATGTGTCCACTGTGTGCTCATTTTAATTCCTGGGAACCATCAAATAAAAAGAGTATTTTTATTTTCCACTCTAATTCCTCTGTATTCTAGTCTACTGACAGCTTTCAATGCATTATTTCAATTAGGCTTCCAAATTTGTTCATAAGCTGTCCAGGTCACAAGGAGAATTAAAACCAAACACTGGTAATGTATTTTTTGCATTACTTCTACAGGCAGTTTTATTTGACTTGTATCCAGAAGCAAAGGTAGCAGGATCCACATGACTGGAAAGGGCATCAGTGAAGTTTGACATTGCTTAAGCTTCTGGAAGCTCTATTCTGAACTCTGCAGTGCCTCTGTTACTTAGGGATTTATATGAGAGATACAGGCTTAGTAACTCTCAAACAACACACAGGTACTGGAAATGAAAAGCTCACTGCTAAACTGCATAAATTACTTATGCAGTGATAACAGTTGTGTTTCCAATACACTTAACAGATTCCTTATTCATACATACTCCTGGAGACCATACATTAATAATGACCCACTTATTTTCATGGTTATCAGTAGTTTTGCCATCATTTTAAAATTTGTCCCCACTATTCCCCCACTCCAAATCAAGTTTCAAAGCAAGGATGAAGATAAAATTTCAACTAAGCTTGTAGTTATGTAGAGAAAAGAATTATATAATTATTACAATACTATGTGCCTTCCAGAAATTCAAAGGCAGGCAGTCTTTTAGCATTTATGTGACAAACAGAAAACCCATACTCTTTCCTCAATTTTTGCTATTTCACAGCAAAAACATGCTAAAAAGATAGCAAGAGACATCATAATTCACAGTATATATCAGTCAGAGCTAAAAGCATAGAACCATAGTTTATCAGTGCTAAGTTCCCAGCAACCCATCCTGACATTCTAATTTTAGCTCATCAGCAGCTGAGGGACAGAGAAGAGCCAGATGGAAATGCAAACACACAAACTTTGATCCCTTCCTGGATTTTCTGTGGAAGTGCAAGTGCAATGGCTTTTTCAGATTCGCTGACTTCTTAACGTAGTAAAAAAATGTTCAATCAAAGCATACTATTTACTACAACACAGATAAAAAGAATTTGGGGAGGCTGCTATCATCTGGAGGAGCAAGCCAAGTAGGTATGTGGACCTTAGCTAAGAATTTTCAAATGTTCAAGTGTTCAATGCTTTGTAAATTTAATCTTAACTGTAAGTTCCCCGGGCTTTAAAAACCCATGTTTTTCATGTAAAAAACCATTTAAAAATACCTTTCTGCTAACTAATACAGTACTGCAATCGTCTTGTACTGTAATTTACTCCTGTTCACACTGAAGCCAAACTGCTTTCACTTAAAACGAGGTTTGCTAAGGCTTGCACCATTTCTGGTACCTTTTGCTTTAGTGCTTTGCTCTCCTTTTCTGCACACTGAAGATTTTTTAGTACCTTTAATCCCAGTGATGGTACAGGCAGAGAAATGGGATTCTTCCTACTGTTCCTCCAAGCAGTTCCAACATGCAAAGATGTCACACCAGCCACTGCAGATGTTCTGTGGAGCAATTAACAGCTCTCTGCAGTGAAGTTCTCTCTTAATTGAGATCTTTCCACAAGTGCTACGATAAATTTCCAGAACTGACCATCCAAACCAAGCTATTATAATGCCTAATATTGCACAAAGACCTGTAAATGCTAATAGAGTAGCAGAGTATGTTTCAGACACTACCTGGGAGTTCATTTCCCTTTTTTGCTCTCTCCATTTCTCAGATCTCAGATTGACCTGAATGCAGAAGAAGCTGAACAAACTGTACTCTGCTGGAAATTACAACCGTGGCTTGTTTTTCTTTCTAGTTTACAATCAGTCCACATATCATGAAGTGGCAAATTAGTTGTACAACACTTGTTAATCACCCTAAAATTAATTTTGTTTCTCAAGTTGCCATCCCAACTTTGTATGTAGCTGGGGGAAACCCTATTTCTTTAGGAGACACATGAAAAAATAAGTGGTGAATACTTGCATTTCCAAATTATACACAGATAAAGTCTCACAGTCAATACCACAGAAAAGACTGTGCAAACAGTAAGCACAACATTCAATTAAAAAAATATATGAATATTTCAGAATGTATTCATCCTCATCATTGCATTACACTGAAGCTTTCCTGTATTGACTTATTTGTCTGCATGATTTCTCATTTCCTACAGTGGAATTTTCTTTTGCAGTGAAGTAATATTGCTGGTGTTTTTTCACTGTAAACTAGAGATTCATTCTACATATAGCCCATTGAAACAATTCTGGTATTTATGTTCCCTTATTAATTAACATTCAGAATCACCAAGTTCACCCAAATTACTTTGTATTATCTACAAAGTAATCTTAGTGAACAACTTGGAAACATCTTTTTTTTTGTGAATAATAAATTTATCAAAGAGAAATAACGATGAGGCAATAGAAACTACTCTTCCAGTCACAAAGTTTGGCAAATACTTTTGATTAAAAACTTGCAGAAGTGTAAAAATATTTACAAGTTCTATTTGAAACATTTAGTTAAAAAATAAAGAAAAAAAAATAGAAGGGCTAAAAAGGGATTTAAGAAACATTGGAAACATATCCTAGAAGACCTATTCTATAAGCATAGGAAATACTAAACCAAGAATGCATCCTGAGGAAACGTCTGTAAATGGAAGTAGTAGTCAAAGTGTTACTTAAATACAATTGTTAAGTATAAAATAAATACCATTGTTAAAAATAATAAATTATGTAAATTGTCATTATTTTTTAAAATAAAAATTTTTAACCAGCAACTCACAGCTGTTAAGAACTACATAGTGCCATTAATTTTGCTGGATTACCAGAGGTATTTGGTTATTCATATTCTAAAAAAGGTATCTATTTTTTATTATTTTAGTTTGAGATAACAAAAGTACCTAGGCAGCACCAAAGATGAAGAAGTTACAGGAGTTTCATGTTTTATTAAACAAACATCCATTAGAAATAACACAGATTTGGAAATTCAGAGAAGGGAATTAGACATATGAGGTTAATAATTTTTAACTTCAGTGCTATCAGGAAGAAATAATTTACATAAAGATACATGTTGCATTTCAATTTTGAGACCTCATTCATCTTTTGATCGTAGAAAAAAAATAGTATAATAGTAGGCACAGAAACAGAACATTTTGAGCAGCAAGGGGTTTGAGAGTCATCATACCTTTTCACTATATTCAGTTGCAGAGTATCTTAAATGGAGAGTAGCCTTTAGCAGGCAATACACCAGCTGTTCTGGGGATACTCAGAGTATGATGGTCTGACTGTGTATTGAGATGTATACTAACTTACAAGGGCCATTAGGAGTTACACATCTGCAATAAGAAGCATCTTAAAAAAAATTGACTCTCGTCCTTTCTACTTTCACGTTAGGGGGCATAATGATGAAAAGAATGAAATGAAAAGGGTATCTTTTAGCGCAGAAGTCTATTAAGACATAGTTGCATAAATTACATCTCTCAGCAGGCAGCCAAATCATTAAGTCTGCACAGAGCTCTTTGCTGCTGGAACAGCAATTGGTGCAGAGAAAGCTACCCTGTTCACATTTTGACTCAAATCTTAGCATAAGTGAATGTAGCTTGAAGATTTGCCTGTGCCCTTGTTCCCCTCAAAGATAGCAAGTCCTCCTGTGAATGCACCTTCTGGGGTGACAGGGTGAAAGCACTGGGGATCATTTTGGACAGGGACTACTCTTCAGTCAAGGCAGGTCTCAATATTGTAACAGAACAGTGCAAGGCTGCCTAAAGAACCAACAAAGTGGGCTAGAACTTGTTCCCTTGATAGTGTATGGCATTGAACAAATGTGCTCAACAACAGAAAGGAAGAAATATCATCTAGAAATATAGGGGAAACAGCCACATAGAATTATCTCATTACCTGTAAACAGTCACTGAAGCTATCATTCTGCCAATATATCAAAGTAATTAGACCTAAGGGCTATAGCTGCCTTGGGAAGGCACTGAGAGAGGCAAAACAGAGTTTCTCTTTGCTGCAGCTATACACAGGGTAAGCAAAGTTTAATATCAAGAACACTAACTTTCCCATAGTGCCATTATCTGCAGACTGGCTTAGAGGTGCAGCCTAATGCAACAGATAAAGCAAGAGTCTTGATCAAGAGGCAAGTTTGGCTAGAGATCTTCTACCCTTTCCCCAGTAGTGGCAGAAAATAGCAGTAGACTTAATTGTTGCAAAGGAACGTGAATGATTTTAAGTTCACTAAGTTTCACTTCCTTGGGCTCAGTAGGTTGACAAATGTCAGCAGCAGTGTTTAAAGACATATGACAGATAAAGCATAAATGTCAGATTACACAGAAGCAGTTAAGTCCCAGAAAGCCTCCTTCCTCCACCTCAAGCTAAATAAATGAGATATAAAAATAACATCAATTAATTTTCCTCATTTTAAACAACCAAATAAACCCATACTGACCTGTGAAGTGCAAAGTATAACAGGCAAAGAGCTAGTTTAAGCACTACTGCACAATTAAAAACAAAACCACAAGCCTCCCACAGAAAACCTGCTATCCCACCTCTGCCACGTGCCTGGCTATATGAGCAGTGACTTAATTGCTAGCAATCATTTCCACACGCTGCTAATTAGTTTCAATTTGTATTAAAAGCAAAGCATGCGCTTTTTGACCAGTTGACCTTAGAAGCATTTTTCCGGAAGGACTGACTATCTCTAATAGTTGAAGTATGCAGAAAATATATTTTCTGTACATACTTTGTATCAGAATCAACAGGTGAACAATGGTACTTAGCTAATCCTAAGGCCTGAGTATTTGGGTCAAGAAGCAAGTTCAGTTTTCAAACTCTACTCATAAAAGTCCTGAACTGCAACTTAGTCATAACCTAGAGCTATTGGAGACTCAAATCCAACTTCTTCTGAATGACTGGCTCTGTGTAATATCAACACAGAGGTACTAACAGTCTTAGGAATAAATAAATAGCACTTTCACTTCTGTGAACGTTTGAGTGCTTTGTGCTTGCTGCCACAACTCCAAGCTGTGTAGATAAGCCTGGTTGATGTGCCTGAAATCAAGCCTTCCTGATTTCTCTCCATGTCACATGGCAAGCAGGAATATTTTCACAGAAAAAAAAAAAAAGGAAACTTTAGATATTCTCTGAATAATCCTTTTTATTTTTGATTGCTATTATCGTATTTTTCTATATCAAAATCTAGAATTTCTATGACCAACCATGAGAGTCTGGCTTTAAGAAATCCCATTTCTTCTAACTTCAGTACACATCCTGCATAGTGACTTGAGGGCACTTTCTGTGTAAATACAGAAATGGTAACCCATGTGAGAATTTTATGCCCTTGTTTCCAGATAAGATTCTAACCCATCCCCTTGCAGCTGAGCAAACCAATTGAGGAAAAACATAGTGCAGACCTATAGGCACTCTCAAGGTTGTAGAAAACCTCACATGGCTTTTCCAGTTGCCTCTGTGGATGATTTATAGGCTGTCACCAAATCAGCAGTCAGAAGCTGACACAAAATGTCTTCTGCAAGCTTTGATTCCTTATTCATTATAATGTCTTCTTCATTTATATTCCATTGAACCAAACAACCCAGGATTTCCTCTCCCTTTGTTGGATAGCTTCCTGTCCCTGCAGCTGCCTTCTCTGATGTCAAAACACGAGAGTTAAGTGTTGCCTGTGGATTATGTTGCTGAAGTCCACCAAAATAAATCAGATTTGAGTGTTTAATCTTTTTAGCATCTCTGAATATCTCAGTTTAAACAGAAAAAAATACTCCTGGCATGAGGCAACTCCTCCCCTTCCCCAGAGAACCTTTTGACAAGTAAGGATTCAGTATGACTTGCCTTGAAACCTACACACCACACTATACTGGAAGTTTCCTGTTATCTTTTCTTCTTTAGTGTAGCAGAAAAAGACTTTTACTGCATCAAAGTCTTATATGAGCAGGTTTCATTGTATGTACAACTACATACCATTTTTCCCTTCTCATCTGAACTAAATCAGTTCTTCTGGTGGCAGAGTCTGTACTCTGATTCTGTATTTGAATAAAGCATCAGTTGTATGGAACATGCTGGAATTGGCAGATGGTTGGTCAGTCATTCAGTTTGATATTAATTGCTTCTTTGAGATCCCTTCCAGAGAACTGAGGACAAAATGCATAGTGTCTCATTACGTTAAGAAAAAAATCACATCTGAAATTCTTTGATTGAAGATTCATCTGCCTGGCAGACAATGCACTTTCTCCTTAAGAGTTAAAAATTTGCTAAAAATTTTCTGTGATTTAAAGATTATCTCCTTTCTTCCAGTGATTAAAGAAACCAGACATAAATTTGTTTGGAAGAAAAAAATAGGTTTTTTCTTACTTTTTTGGACAATATTCATAACTGATGAACAAAGAGTTCTTTTTGCAGGAAGGAGGTAATGTATTATTATTATTTTTATTATTCCTTACCACTCATTTATTATAGTATTCATCTGTGTTTGTGTGTGCATTGTAATGGCTCATGTTGAAGACTACGATAGCAAAGACTTCAGGATCAGGTGAAATTAACAATATTTAGCAATTGTTTTTAATGACTGGGCATCTAGAAGATGAATTAAACATCAGGGATGAAGGCTATAGCTGTACTCTTCATATATTATGGTGGATTCACTGCTGGTTCCAAATAATTTTCTTCAGACACAGAAAGTACTCACAGGGACCATCCAACACTCTCACAAGTGTATTCATACTTCACATCAAAAGCAATTTTTTTCCTCAGTATTAAACGTGTCTAGGACTGAAAATCATTATGTATGATTTAATCTCATATTCATTACTTCAGAGATATGTAAAATGTATGTCGCATCATTTATTCATTGGCCATTAGAAATACATAAAATAGCTGTAAGCCTTTTAAAAGTGTGGCAGCCTTTCTTCTGATAGTTATGTATTGCTATTTCCATCATAGCAATTACAGCAGGTGCCAAATGGCAATTATTTCTTTTTGATAAATGATATCTTATGCAGTATTTAAGTTAGTAGTGTGTCTACTCACCCTAAATATTTTTTAAGAAGAGATAATCAGTTAAAACTGGAGGCTGTCTGATTCTGCCCCCATAATATTGTACTAGATAAGTGAGCTCAACACCTCATTTCAAAGGTAAGTCTCCTTTACGTCAATGGATACAAAAATCCTATGCTATTGCTATGTTCTCCCTTCTGCACTGTTCCCTTAGTCTTCTCCACATTAATATTTTCCTTTTCCCATAAGCTGAGTGGACACTCTAGTTTTCTCCTCCTCCTTCCTACCTTCTTCTGATAGGTAATATCTGGACCTCATACTCAGACACTACAAGTCACAAATATTTTAACATCTGCAGTCTATTTACAAGCAACTTGGAGGTATGACAGTAACACACTTGGTGTTCCTGAGCTTGTAAGAATCACACTAGCTCAGTTAGTTTAAAACAGACAATGTAAATTTACACCAGCCAAGCCTTTGACTTCAGAAAATCACAAGGCCTCTATGCACATCACAGGCTTCATCTGGAAGGATGGATAAACTCGGGACCAAATTTTAAAAAGACAAGAATAATTGCCTCTAAGCTGAGCCTTCTTATGTAAACAGTAAAACATCTTAGTTGCATATTGCTGCATTTTGCTCTACAACTGCAAAAATACGCGTTAACCAAATATTATTGACATTGGCCGAGGCTCTTTCCTAAATATTTTACTACAGTAAAATGTTAAGTCCACATGGAAGAACCACCGGAACAGCACTGACAGCAACTTGGATACTGTGGGCTCACCATTCGACAGCTCAGGGACCCACAGAGGAGACAGAGTTCAGAGCACAGGAGGCCTCTTGGACCTTGTCTGAATGCTGTGACCTAGAGCTACCTCTGCCCCAGTGGATATCACCGTCACTCATCCTCTTTGCTCTCACCTGCTCACCCCCAAATTAATTCTGCCCACAGTTGTTTTGTCAGAAGAAGGCAGCTCTTAAAATGGCAGTCTTAAAAGCCTCAAAACGAAGGCAGCAATGTCAGCCATCCTTGCAGCTAGCTTTTAAAAATTTGCTGAGCTCAACCATTAGTATTGTGCTTGCAGGCTGAGCATACTGGCTGAAAAACTTGTAACAGTGACATCTTCAGATAAAACCTGTGCCATTGTCATGAGGTATTGCATCAAGTTTCGTTGGGAAAGGCAGTTTTGCCGCTCTGTGTGTAGTAGGCCTCTCTGTAAAAGCTGTCATAATTTTCCCATTCCAATCTGCAGATAACACAGCAATTCTTGTTAAACTTTTGCAATGGCTTCAGTGCATCTCTCCTGTGTCTCCTGTTTGTATGTACTGACTCCAATCACAGTCCAGGTGTCAAGGGAAAACGGGCTTTAAGAATGGAAATCTTTATTACAAAGGTTACAATACTGTTTGTAATTTTGCTGTAACAGGTAGTGAGGGCACACTGGAGTGATGCTCAGGAGTGCTGCTCAGACATCAAGCAGCCATACCGCATATTTAGAGGAGGAAAAAAAGGTGTGACCTAGGATGCTGAAAAGCATTAGGTAATGCAGTGAGCTTCTCAGGGGGACTAATTAGCCTGGGCTTAGTGCTGGTCTGATGCAGTTCTGCTGCTTCCACTTTTCCAGTTAATGTCTGCCCAGAGCAGAGTTGTGTTATGTAGTACAGGCCAGGTCATTCAGGGTAGCCAGATACCTCCAACACAGTACTTCATCCCATGGTATACAAGCCCAAAAAGCTGCACTGAAACTGACAGACGCTCAAGTGAGAATAGTAGGACACCATCACAAAATTCTGCCTGAAGCTATTAAAAAAGGAACCCTACCATATCACCTGTTAATCATGCAGGTAAGACAGCAAATGCAAAACTATGGAGGAGTTAAGAGGAATGATTATTTTCTCTGCAAGCTTACCTGCTCCATCCTTTCAGCAAAATGAAGACATCAAATGAAGAGGAATTTATTTTCAGAGAAAAGATCTGTAAGGAATATTCCAGACCAGAAGAAAGCATGTTCGGCCACAGCAGTAAATGAGGAGGTTGACACACTCAGCAGAATTTCTGAGCTTACGAATAAAGACGACAACTGAGTGAGAACAGAGCCAAAACTCAGAGTAAAAACTACATAGCAATATTCACACCTCTAATGCAGCCAGGGAATTTCTGGCTCAGCATCTTTGTGCTTTAAATATGACGTTTTTGGCATTTTGCCTCTTTGTGTGTGTTTTAGCAGTGAAAAGAAATCCTACCTTTAAAGAATGTTTCACTTTGCTTTTTCCAATGAAATACCTTGCTAACCAATGCTGAGGTCAGGGCCATATGAGCATCAGAGAGTTGGGCTCAAAGATAAGCTAATATGAAATTAGACCATAGCTAAGTTTAGCTCCCTGAGCAGTGTCCTGCCGTGCACACAGGTTATCCTTTTCATTATATAAGTCTCCAGTTTGGGCCGTGCTGGAATTCCTATGGATTTGTTTCTGGAGGTACTTTGGAGCTAAGCCATAACTGAAGTCTAAGTCACTTCTTACCAGCCCCATAAATTTGTTAGAAAGGAAAATGCTAAAATAATGTGAAAAATTACTCCCTCAATTCCTGTTGCCTTACAAAATATCTTGGCAGTCTAATTTTATTTTCTTTAGACCATCTTGCAACAAGTTTGCTGGAAGCATAATGTTTGGACAGATTTACTGTTAATTTTTTTTCTAGTACAACACTTGCAACAATTTTAGCTTTTAATAAAGTATGGATGGAAAAAAGTTACAGGCAAATGTTTGTAAATGGTTACAAGTGGAGTTGCTCAGGGGCCTGTCCTGGGTCCAGATAAGGAGACAGATTTATCCCTGTCAAGTTTGCAATGGCCTGAAATGGAGGGGGATGGCAGTTGTGCACAGCTGACAGGCCCGAGGGCAGGGCTGCCATTCAGAAGGACGAGAGGGGAGAAATGAGCTGACAAGAAACTCATGAAATTCAGCCAGAAGAAATGCCTTGCCCGGCATCTGGTACAGACTAACACCCAACGGGAAACAGATTGGGAATACCTGGCTGGGGAGCAGCTCTCCGGAAAAGGAGCCAGCAGGGCCCTGCTAGTGATGAAGGCTAAGAGCTCCCTGGGCTTCATCAGCAGGAGCACAGTGGGGTGATGGAGGGAATCAGTCACTCCTCTTTCTCAGCATTTTCTTGTCTGTATTTCGGATACCGGTGCACAAATTTGCCAGTAAACTGGAGTGCATGCAGCAGAGAGCCCCCGAGGCAGCCAAGGCTGAAGCCCTTGCCCTGTGAGGAGAAGCTGAAGGACTGGGGCTAGGTCACCCCGGAGAAGGGGCAGCTCCAGGGGACCAGCTGCTCCCAGCACCTTCAGAGGATACTGAGAGCAGAGAGCCAGGCTCTCTGCTGAGGAGAGTGACAGAATGAGAGACAGTGATCATAAATCAGAATGAGGTGACTTTTCCTGCATATAATGAAAGCAATTTTAGTGAGGATAGTTAAGCGGTACAGCAGGGGCAGACCTGGCAGGACAAAGCCCTCAGCAACCTGTCGATGCAGGCCTCTTGCTGAGTGCAATGCATTCTCTTCCTCTAGTACTACTGCTCGTCCTACTGCTCCAGCTGCGCATTAATTCCTTTGGAGGGGATGTAGCTGATGAAATATGTTAGTTTGAAACAGAATTTGTAAGTAACAAGAACAAAAGAAGCAAGTTTAGGAAGCATAGGAAGCAAGGAAGCATAAAAAATGTGCTACGGTGCTGAGGCAGCAGCAATAATTGCTGTATGCCGATACAGTTAACTACTGAAATGATTTGTACTCTGTGGTTAGATTAATGGACATCAAATTTGATGTATGTTGGGCATTTCATCTTTTAAAATGAATTTGCATGAGAGAATGTGTTTGCACACTCTATATTCACCAGCGCTGATGATTTTGCTCATTTCCTTCAAAGGGCTTTTTTCTTTATGAACAATCCTCCCATTGACAAGTAAAGAGGAATTTGACCCAGATGCTTTAGTTTGGTACTGATGTCTAAAGCTCTGTTGTGGGATAGTCTGTAATGATTTCTGCTTTAGGAAGAGACCATGAAGTTACAAATATACATACCTGCCCTAGCACCACATATCACTAGACACTATTACCCAGCTATCTTCTGGATCATCTAAGGAGATTAGGTTTGAATGTTAAAGGAGAATGAGGCATTGAAAGCATTTGGAAACTCATGAACTTACACAGTGATCTAGAAGGAAATGTAGAGATCTCACTGTGGCAATGAAGAAGCTTTCCCATCATCAGTTCAATATTCTATTTCTTCTGCAGTCAACACCTGGAAAATGTCAGTAAATCTGCTTGATACTCTAAAAAATAGTGGTGTGTCATACTATCCCATAACAGTCCATTTCATCCACTGATTTTACATGTACTTTCTCTATGGAAATATAAGGCTGAACTGCTGAGTATCCTCTGCCAGCTCATAAAGACATTCTCTCCCCAAGCTGAGGACAGCTTTGGGATTTCCCCACCTTGCGGTACAGCGGGTGTAGGCTCCTGGGCTGCAAGTGGGATGTGTAGTGCCCATAGTGAACGTGCTGTGCTGGCTGCAGAGCTGTCACTGCAGCACACACTGCTGCAGAGAATTTCCTGTCTGAGTCAGCCAGAACTCTCCCTGGGGCTTTTCCTGTGGTACAGCTCCTCTGCAAGTTCAGACCCCAGAGTTGCAGCCAGGCCCTATCGGATGCTGTTCTTATCACTGGTGTAGGCTAGGAGATATGGCAGCAATATGCAAATGGAAAATCCTTGTGGTAGCTACTGATACTTTCCAGACTAAAACTTGAACCACTAACGTTCAAACTAAAAAGGACCAATTTCAGTTTCTCGGTAGCTCAACTCTAACTTCTAGGGAATTATATTGACACACCCAGAAAGAAGTTTTCCCCTAATCCCGAAAGCTGTTAACATAAACAGCCATAAAGAAGCTGCATAGGTCATTGATTTTTTTAGCTTCTTTGCATGTAGACTAACTTCACCTACTGGATTTAATGAGTGTTGATTCAATTTTAAGGACTGTTGTTTCTTCAGTGGCTCCAAAAGACATAATAAACTCATAAGGAAAGAGTTCACTGATTCCAGGTGGTAAAAATTAGCTGTATCTCCATTCTCCACCTGCTTTTCTTTTCCTTAGGATCATGGACTTTACTGTGGTTTTGTCAAAAAAGTGAAATACAATTCTCTATTTATGAATTACTAGTTAAGTAATAAAAGGCTTGTGGGTTTGGATGTAGTAACCAGGATTGTCTGTAAAAGTAGAGATTTGTGGAAAGTGATTTAGTATATTCAGTGAGGCTGAGAATTTTAGTTCTTATAGTTACTTAGACTAACTTGGAAAATTCAAGCCTTGTTTTCCTAATTAGAGTTTAATTTTTTGGTCTAAGATGTACATAATAAGCATCCGGGACAGTTGGCTGTTAGCTACCAGCCTCTGCACTCTCCAGTCGCTCAGCAAAAAGTTTTTTTCTAAATTATCTTGAAATTAAACAACAATCTGAAACAATTGCACTTTTGCAAGTGTTGATTATAAGGCAAAGGTACAACTGTGAAGGAAGATCTGAGAATTCTTTCTCAAGACAGTTCTGTGATGAAGGACAAAGTCTCTAGGTTACTCTTCTCACTGAAAGATACCTCTAGAAGATAAGGCATGGATGCTCAGCTATGAAGTTTGAAAGAAAAGGCAGAAATGCGGTGTGGAAGGTAGGCGTTGAACAGCCTTATGGTATGCTTTAAGTAAATAAATACTTCTAAAAGAAACCCAACAACCTTTGTGTGGTATAAAATTGCCTTTGTAATGTGGCTAGAATGCTTGTGCTAAATGTAAATCAATAAGAGATGAACTCCAGCACAGAACCACTGAAATAAGCCCTGCTTCCATTTAGTAAAAACAATGCTGATATTTGAGAAACTGAAAACTCTTTTCTTCTCTGAGTTTCCAGTGCTCTACTGCTTGCTGCAAACACGGTACAGCAAAACTGAAGAACCCACAAAACCTTTGTTCTTTTTTGTGCCTGAATGCATTCCCAGAGATAAAACAGTTATGCTCTACAATTGATCTTGCCCCTATGCTATGCTACAACATTTTTTATGATATTAGTGAGACCTACTTTGAAAAAAAACTGAATAGAGATTTTGTGTTTCAATTGTGGCCAAGTAATTAAGAAAAATGTTTTTCTCTTATACAGAAAACAAAACCCCAAAGCTATGCATGTTACTATGCTTTTGTTTCTGTCTCTGCCTGTGGTAAGTTAACAGAAACTGTAGTTTTTGACTGTCTTGATACTGCAACCTCTTGTATTAGTCATCTTGCTTAATAGTGGAGGTGAGCTTTCAGATACTGTGATCAGCATACTACACAGCATCACCTTACCCACAACCGTGGTCTCCTAATATCTATGCCCAAACACTGCTGGAAGCAATAAAGTGTTTCATATGGGTAAGATCTGCTCTGTAAGTACCATTCAAAGTAAATCCTGGTCAGAGGTCTGGCACTTTACTAAAGAAAGCTGTTTTAATAAACTGTTCCTTTACTCTGGAGTTAGATTGTACTATTCTTGCCTTTATTGGAGTCAAAGAAGAAGAAATACATAGTATTTCCTCACTAGCTGTGAAGTATTTGCAATAATGACAGTTTTACTGAAAGACAATAAATGGCAATTTTAAGATTTTCCCAAATACAAAAATTCAAAAAAGTTCTGGCCTTTACTACTTTTTCCTGAAACACTCTGCATTCCACAAATTGAACATCTATCCTCCTGATGGGAATTACATCTCCCTTTTCTTTGAGCCATCCATCTCCTCTTTTCATGGGCTGGCATAGGTACCTGACCATATAAACAGACCTATCCTTAGGTAGGTCCCCAGCAAACATAAAAGTTATTTATATAGTCTGTTTGTTTCCTTCTTAAGGTTTGCTAAGAAACAAGGTAAGTTATAAAAATAACTGGATGAAGTAGGTTTGAGTTTTCCTTTGAATACAAATGAAAATTATTACTTGCACAGCACCATTTTTTATATTCTGTTAAAAAGCTGAGTCATCTAATTGAGGACAAAATTCTGGTGGGGAGAATTAATTGCTTTTCAATGAATTCCCCATCCTTAGTGAGAGCTGTGTTCACCACAGATGGAGCACTTGACTGTACAATCATTGCCACTGACATCAGGGAAACTCCTTAAAGATTCATGGGGTGAGGACTGACTGATGAATTGGATTAGTATTTACTCTCAGGTAGGGCCTGATTCTGGTTTACAGGAGCAGCAATGCCTTTCTGATCAACCTGAACAGGAGCAGGATAGAGCCTCACATTGACAGTATGATTGATATTACTTAACACAATGACGCTCCAGACTATTTCAATAAAATGGATCCTGAAATTAAAGCTAAAGAACTGCTGCTCCTCACTTCACGTATGTCCCAGTACAAGCCTCCTAAAAATTCAGTAGCTGAAGAAATAAGTATAAGCTGAAGGCCACCAGGTCTTTTGCTGGTATATGCCATCACAGCTCCACAGTTTCAGTAATCCACCTCAGCTGAAGCTCTCCAGATGAAACATTTCCTGCAACCTAGAAGGAAAGGTGGAGTCCATGCACCACAGAGCAGCAGCCAAAATTTTCAGTCACTTTTCTTTTGTACACAGAGAATGGGCAGGTGCAAAAGGGAAAACGGGAATGAAGGGAAGAACAGAAATTGAATCATGATGATTGTGCTGAAGGAAGAAAGAGCTGTGAAAAATTGAGTCATAATGAAATAACAAGTGGGACAAGCTGGGGTGGGGGGAAGCCCATGTTTGGTGTTTCAGTAAGGTTAATTGATAGGGGAAAAATGTGAAGCAGGATGCAAAAAGCAACATGTGGCAAATACCAATGCAGTATATACGGCTATTTAGCACATTTCCTATCAAAATTCAAACACATGCAAAAATAGGTCTGCAACAATCCATTACAGAGCACATGGTTGTTGTTTATAAATTCTATTTTATACCTACTGGAAAATACTAAAGTACTTTTTGCACAAAAGAAAGTCTGTGGCTGTGAACTTTTTACTCAGCTTGAAAACACTCTAAAACCTGTTAGCTGGACGGGCAAGTTTCACACTCCTCCTAACCTCGCTTGCTCAGCCATAGAACTGTGAGTTATTTTCTCACCGAGGTGATTATCACTTCTGTGTAGGGATCCACAGAGTTTCACTGCTGTCCACTCGTTGTTTGGATCTACAGGAACATCAGCTGTTAAGGTTGCCCAGGATTATTTTGTGCCCTGCTTCTTTAGCTATCTTTCATATTTGCAAGAAGCTATGCTGCTTGGGAAGCCTCCACAAGTGCATTTGTGTGAGTGTGTACTTGTGTGTGTTTGTGTGTTTGCCAATATGTTTGGCACAGACAGAATGAGTCTGGCTCAAAGAAACTACAGGATATCTCCTCTGACAGCATTCCAGTATTAGTAATGACATTGAACTGAGGCAGACATATCTGCGGAACAATCACACTGTTTGTCTGGTCTTTTGAATCGGAGATGCTAACTTGAGTTGGAAAGGGCAAGGCCCTTTCAGAGCACTCATGAAGCAGTTGGGAGTAGGAGATCTAGAAGGCTTTTTTCTGTCTTGTTCTTTGGAGCCTAAATATGCAAGAACGGAGCATAGCCTGAGGGAGGCTTTGCTCATGCCTAAGCCTCTGACCTCAAAATAGAGAGCTTGGAGCTAAGTCTCCTTGACAACACAGAGGGGAAAAAAATGGAGTTGGCACTCCACGTTATTAATTTCTTTGGATTACAATTTCATTCTCAAATGAGGAGTAAATTGAATCAACAAACAGTGATAAAGAAGTGATCTCTTGTTCACTGCAAAACCTGTGTGTGTATTTCTCCAAAGAACAGAGAGACAAAGTCTGCTTGCCCTTGAGGGCATGGCAGCAACATTGGGTGTGCCAGGGCAGGAAACAGCGCTTATCCTGTGGCATTTTGGGGTCCTCTTTGAGCCAGGAAATGCCATCATGACCCGCAGCAGATAAGATAAAGAGCTCTAAAGAGGGCTACAGTCTTTATGCAAAATCAGTTGTTCAAATAATTGCTTATATTCTGTGTATTTAGAGAAAACCAGTACAATTTTCCCCACTTCATTCTTACATGCTAGTCACACTGCTGGCATTTCCTGACAGCTCTCTCAAGTCTTCACATCTACTTTGTGTTCTGAGGGAAAAAAGACAAAGGAATGCTGGAAACTTGAAGAATGCATGATCCAAACAAGCCCTCTCCACCTTCTCTAGTGCAATTTCACTACCTGGTAAAATGAAGAGTTAATGGGAAAGGAAACAGAGTATGACATCAGACCTAAGGCCAAGTCCTTAATTTGTGGTTTTTTTTTTTCTGAGGCTGAACTCAAGGAAGTCAACTGGATCCTTGCCTGAGTAAGTACTGAACAGAAATTAAGGAAGGGCTTGAAGACAGGGTCTTTGATGATTAGGTCAATGCCTTCCGTGTAATCCCAAGTACTCAAAAGAACTGAGACAAAAAAAAAAGAAAACTGTACCCCCTAACACTTCCCATTGCCAGCTTAGGCAGGAGGATTTCAGTACTTCTTATATTATCAGGATTCAACAGCAGAACAGATAAAACCTCACCAAAACAGGAACAAGACTGGTGCTGGGCAGTTACAGCCACACATACAAGAAAGTTAAAATAAAACCATTTACAGCTTTGATGGATTCACCTCTCTTCAAAATCACTGTGAAGCACAAGGCTGTATGCATACACCTCTACAACGCTGAGCACACGCACAGGGTTCCGAATCCCACTGTAGATATATTCTCCAAAGCAACTGCCCAAGGATGTAATCCAAATGCCTACACCACCTACTTCAGTGGATTCTTTGTCTGATTCAGCAAAGTCCAAGACTGGATTTACAAAGCTTTCATTGAAACTATTGTACACCATACAAGCTATGCAATTATAATAAAACAAATTACTGCTTTTACCTACCGATATAGAACCTGTACAAAGCAGACCAGTTCTACTAACACATAGTATCATGCCAAAAGTTCCCCCCAAATAACCCATCAAAACAAGAATAATAATGCTGAAAAAAAGTAAACAATAAGCAAATCTGTTCAGTCTCCACAAAACTGAGGAGAGCATTCTTCTTGGATCCAAAAGCTATGGCCAAATATTGTATTGAGTCATCACCCAGACAGTCTTATTGACTCCGGTGGAACTGTACCAATCCAATTCAACTCCAGTTCTCCAATGTCCTTCCCTTGACTCCTAATTCCTTCCCTTCCAGTTCTTTTCTTCCCACCTCATCAAGCATGCCTTGAGCTAATTCAATGGCAGAAGTACAAATGCAACACTGCAGAACTGACCAGTTTTATGTATTCAGAGCCATAGGAGCCAGAGACAGTCAGTAATCCTGGAATCATCTGATTAGACTGCACATAAAGCCAAATTTAATTCCATTGTTTTGCTGCCTGCAGCAGTAGTTGGGAAAGGAAAGCTATTTGTAATCCCCTTCTGTGTTGCTCTCACTGTAAATAAGTGTTTTTAGTGGATTACCTGAGGATGTAGATTTCATATTTTAAAAATTCCTTATTGCTGTATAAACTATGAGTATAAATTAAGCCATAAGAGGTAATGGGTATATAACCAAAACTGCTTACAGTGTAAGTTCTGCTTCAAAGGGCTTGATTAAAGTCTCTGGTTATAGAATCAGGGAACAGATTTATATTTATACTGTCAGGTTGATCAGAAACAAGCAAGATTTTTCTAAACAAGAGAGCAACTTAAGCAAATTAAATCGGCTTTGTACAGATATGCAAACAGTTCTGCTTCACACCCTTTCTTCCTATGCACACCACTTGTTAGCATGATTTATTATGTCAAACATAGGAAAAAACCCATTCAGTTGCTTAAACTCATAAGGAACAGAAAGTGCTGAGGTAGGTACTTAATGGTTTGACTGGCTCCAGTATTAATAAGGCAGCTGGAGTACATCCCCCTTGCAGGCTCTGTCAGGAACCGGTGTGTGACTCCACTTAGTGTGAAGGAGAATCTCGCACCTCCCTCTCTTCCCCCGGGGTGCTGAGGGATGTGTCCTGCTGAGTGTGTCTGTCACGGAGCTGTTCTCACCTTGAGGAAGATGGGAGCCAAGTGTTCTGGGATGCCTTTGCACACCATTGGCTGAGGCAGGTGAGCAAGTTACCAGCCAAATGGGTCCAATCTGGGAACTCTGCCAGCAGGAGAAGGAGGAGATAGGGAAGAGCCTGTCTCTGCTAGCTGTAACTAAAGATGTTGTTCCTACAGGGCTCATAAAGGATGGCTGGCATTACCGCAGGGAGCTTCTAACAGAATGTGAGACTTTAGCCTTATGAGGTTTAAAAAAAATGCTATTTACTATGCAACTGTTTGCATTTGAAAAAGACAAAGCCCCCTGCAAACATTTCTGCTTTCCCCTGGCCCCCTCATGAGCATTTAACAACATCATCTTTTTGCTCACATAAACATTGCCTGCCAATTCTTTTGTGCCATGATCTTAGGAGATGGCTTCATGAATAATTTTCTCAGTTTACTGATTAACAGTTTACTGCCAGTACACGCAGCATATACATCTACCTGGAAAAGGACATGCATCTAGAACATATGACATCCCTTGTTGGCTGGCAGATTGAACATGAGATCTACACCGCATAAGGCAGACAGACAGAAAAGTTCTGGGAAGAGCAAAAAATGCAGAGGCCAAAAAAAAGTATGCCCTTTTGGTTTCTTGCTGTTTATGGGTTGCTAGTGATGAGATGACAGTGTTCACACACTTACCCTTTACGCACCCAGCTATGTCATGGTTATCAAGCTTTCATATCTGGGCCATACTTTGAATTGATACAGAAATCAGTGTCTTGTTACAGGAAAGCAGTGTGTCTATATGTGTGCTTGTATGTGCAGAGCAGGACTCTGGACTGTACAATGTAATGCTCATGATTCATTTGAGGACCATGCAAGCTGTAAGTAGTGCATTTTGCTTAGCACAAGTACATTCAGCTTAGAACACATTTTGTGATAGATGAGAATAAGAAAAAGCATTTGGTGTAAACACTTTGGGCTTAGAAGTTCAAAAGCCACCTTCTGAGACTACTTTCTCTTGCCTGTATGCAATTTGATAGCAGACAAATTTGCTGTTTTCAGCTACACATTCATTATCAAAGTGAGAAGAGCAAGCTGAAAGCATACTAATACAGAAAGCACAAAGAGCTTTTCTTACGAGAAAAGTGGTATTAAGTAAGGGGAAGAGAGAGAAACCTGTATGCTCATGCCAGGAACATGGATATAGACCTAAATGTAACTGCAGATTCTGATACCAGATTCACTATGAGATGAACATTCATTGTGTACAAGGGAACATAATTCTGAGAATCTTTCCCACAGAGGTTTCCCTCCCAGGAAAAAGAGTCTTGAAAAAGTATCTGCCATGTATCAAATCAGTTGTAATTAATTACAGAACTTGAAGCGTTAAAGCTACTGCATGCTGCATGTAGCCTGATAGCCTCTTGCAAGGAAAATGATGGTCATGATACAATAAACCAATATGTTAAAAAAGCCTTTACAATCTTGCTCTTTTCTGAAGCTGCCAGATGAACCATTATAGTGTTCTACAGAGTCTGCCATGATTTTATGGCAGCTTTTTTCAACTATGCAGCATATCGAGTGGGGCTCAGCAGCTCAGCCAGTGTCCAAGCCCAGAGCAGGCTGAAGTAGACCAGGGACAAAGGTTTGACACAGCCTGTCTGCTCCCACCTGGCATCTCATAGATAAGCAAGTGACCATTTGTGGGCCACAGCAGCTGTGCTGCCAACTTCCATAATGCTTGCATGACACTGTGGGCTCTCAGAGAGGCAGGCAGAAGTAAAAGCACTTGTAAAATCCTGTAGTAAGATAGTGAGAGTTTAATCAGGAAGTCTGAAGCTATTGATTTTACCCCAAGAGCATACAGAAATCTCACCCAGGAGCACAGCACATAACAGTGTCCAGTTGCCTTAAAAAAACAACCAACCAATCAACTAGACAAAACCAAATCCTGGTTTACGTTGAAAGAAGCAATTTTGTTTTAAAAAGTCACCCTCCCTTTTGGTTTCAACTGTTATTCAAATCTGGAAAGTTCTGCATCAGCCCCTTCATTTTGTGGAATGAAATTTCTGCTCTGCACAGAAAACGGAACGGAGATTCAATAAAACCAGCAGAAACTCAGTGAAGAGCAAAACCAGTTTATGTATTTTAAAAGGCCGTGCCCCTTTAAAAAAAAAAAATCCATTGGAAGTATGCAACTGACAAAGAAATCCTATAATATTTTGACTTGGAAGCATTCAAACTGGTAAACAATAACATATCAGGGTTGAAGAAAAAAAATATATTGAAGCTCATTGGCCAAATTCTTCTCTCAGAAAGAAACAGTTAAGATCAGAATATCTCCCAATCGCTATCTGTTCTTCTATTTTATAATTAAATCTTGCAATCTTTCCTCAGACAAAATCATCCTTTGGGATTGCTGGCATTTTTTTTTTATGACCTCAAAACTTGGCACTCGGTGTTCTCAGGAGGAAAATCTTTAAGAGTTAAAAGAATACAGCTGAATTGCAAAGAAGAACCGTCCAGAAGTGGCACGACCTCATCCCCTAGCAACAGAAATCAATAACAACAAAGATAACATAATTACACCACAGAAAGGATCCAGAGGGCAGATTATGTCAAGTATTATGTTGTTAAGAAAGAATGACATGTGAAAGAGACAGCATGTTTTAAACATGGAAGAAAATACAGAAAACGTGGAAGGTAGATAGGGAACAGTGAAATATGGTCACAGAATAAATTAGCCTGCAGACTCTTAAAATGGAAAGAAAATTATTCCTATTCTTGCTTTCCCTGTTTTATTTATTCAGTACACAGAATTAGGTCCCCAGGGGAGCAGAGGAAGGCATTTCATTTTACAAGAAGCATCATGGCAGAGGAAAAATAGAGGACCCTGTGATGACAGCCTAATTCTGGAGGTCATTTCCTGCTTAGGTACAGATGGTCCATGCTGCTGAGACAAACCTTGGGCTTCCAGTGCCTCAGTCTCCCATCTGGAAAAGACTGCTAATAGAAGCATAAGTATTCAGACCTGAAATGGATCAGATAGTGTGGTAGTCCAGGAATTACACAGAATTGTCTACGACAGAAAGACTCCTGTCTGCATTGGCAGGAAGCATGTTTGCCTCTTAAATAATACACTCATCTTTTGCTGTTCAGTTGCTCATATGCTTAGAAGTGAGAGGATGTTGTGACAGGGCAGTTCTCTTGTCTTTGCAATATTCAAGGTTCTAGCATCACACACCCACCAGACCAAAGATTATTTATAAATGCATTCACTGATAATAACTCTCTGCTAATGCTTTCATACAGTCTTGAAATACTAAGGTGGGACAGATTTTCAAGGAAGATCTCATTTTAAGCAAAGCTGATCAGTACTTATACAAGTCTATGTACATAAGGCGTAATGTCCTGCTACCAGATCACCTGAACCCCCTTTCACAATATTGCTGTTTCTTCCCCATAGCCACTCAAGTTTATTGTCACAGCCCTTTCTGTCTCTCTGCTGCACAGAGCAATAAAATGAGTATTCTGTCACTCAAAGATGTCCTGTGCATTACATGATTGAAACACCAAGTCCTCTAGTTATTTAATTAACAGTCTTCAGACACCTTTACTTGTTTCTAGGTCAAGGAACAAGGTCAGCTGGCCCAACATACTGCATTTTACCTTCTCACCCGCTGACCACAGCAGAAGTGGCCAGCCACCAGCAACATCCTGCTGCAAGGGCCTGTGCTCCCAGCTGTGTGAACATAGCTTTCTATCTCTTAGCAGGATCTAACTTATGTCACCCTGCCCTCTTCAACCACATGCCAGATATTTGCTGAAATTAAACCACTTAAACTAAGAGAATGTCCCTCCTCCCAAACAAAACAAAACAAAACAACATATAAAAAAAAACCCCAACAGCAAAAAGCACATTGGAGCTTAATACTGCTGTCTCATCATGATGTCTATGTGCGGATGTCTGGGCTAAACTACAGCTTAGTGAACTTGGTTTCCAAGTACTCAGGGAACTCACACCCAGGATCAGGATGGATGTTTGTGGTAGCAATTTTGGGGGGATGAAGGTTTACAGTGAAAGTAAGATTTTCAGTTATGTTTTTCTGACATTTGTGAAAGCACGTTCTGAACCACAACTATGTGCTCTAGAATAGCTTTAGCAGTTCAGCCAATAATAATGGAAAAACCCAAATTAAAAAGATACAGAGAGACTGTATAAGGAAGCTGTAACACACACTGTCAGTTTTGCCTCAGTTAAACACTCTTTATTGTGCCTGTTTTCATTATCCTTGTGACACCTGGCATGGTCAATATTTCTACCTCTACATCAAACAGATGGCACCCAAATGTCACACACAGGGGACACACATGCAGAAATATAACTGAACACAGAGCCTGCATCTATGGCGGAAAATGGAGTGGTGCCAGGAACAGTCCTGCACACCACACCTTAATCATCAACACTGTTAAATTGTTGTCATGTTTCCAGGCACAGTTCAGAAGATGACACTGACCAGGGATCATTTCAAATGGCAATTTGGGTGCAGCCACCCTGATTGGGAGGGCTAGAGAGTTTTAACAGTATGGACAGGCTTTTCTGTGCCATTGGGCCTCAAAAACAGACATGGACACATTTAATTTATTCATATATACATAATCTGTGACTGCTTATGCCTTTTTACCATGGGAACCAAGCCCCAAATGTGTAACTGTTCCCAAAGTCCTCCTTTCAAGAGGACTTGGATTGTGAGCTAACTCTTAGACAGCATTTCTTCTTGCCTCCAATCTCTATGGACTCCTACTGCATTTTTTGAACCTTTGTAGGCAAGAGCCAAAACTGGATACCCATCCAGGCCTGCTTTGCTGTTGTACCCATCTTCACATCTCTTTTATGTGTAGCAAGAGCTGATAACAGACCAATTATGGTCATTATTCCTGTCATAAGATGTAAACCTTAGCACATATGGTATTTTATTCAACCTTAACATGATGCAAACAAAAGAACTATTTTAACGTGCTGTATAAAATCAGGGGACTTTCCACACTCTCTCCCAGGAGTGCCTGAGTGCTGGTGATTTAGCTATCTTGGCACATACTCTAGACCCACCAGCCAAACTAGGCTATTTTTCCTTCAGAACAATACATTTTGCAGATATTACTAAATCCTGTTTTTTTCCCCAGCTTCATATGGGACTGTGTTAATCACAGCTCAGTGGATGGGAGAATCAGCGCAGTGGAATCAGTTTCATAAGCCAGTCTCAAAGCCTGCAAAGTCAGTATCCTCTAATACCAACTGTTACAGTTCCCCCCATTTGAGCTGCTGTTTAACTTGACTGCTTTCCCTTTGTGTCACCCTGCTCATCTTTTCTAAATCCTAAAATGTTTTATCAAAGACTAATCAAGACACTGATGGTGTCTCCATAGGATAAAAATGAACCAGACTTTTCAACCAGGGCACCTTGTTAGTTAATTTGAAGCAAGGTAATCACCTGCATTCATAAGCAGTTTTTGAAATGAAAAATAGTTTGAGGGGTGAGGTTAAAAAAAAAATCAGATTGAGATGAGTTAATACACTTTTTTTTCTTTGGCAATCTTATGATCTGCAGGGACACTGAGATTACTTGTCTCAGTTCCATTTATTAGCGTGTATTCACATGAAGTAAGCAGATGTTCCACATGAAGTAAGAATACTTTTATTTCCTTGTGGCAAGTACTGTGTCTTCAAAAAAGATCAGATGTTATTGTACTTTAACACAGAACAAAACAGAAGTACGCAGCAAACAGGTAGAAAATATAGCCAGTTTAAACAATCCACAGATTCTGTCCAAGTAATAAATAATTTTCATAGAGAATCCTATCAGTGGTAATATTCACGATTATTATCAGTTGTATATAGTAACATTCCTTAAGGATACTGCAATTATTTCATATGTTGTTAAATGGTATATGGCAACTGCCTGGAGAAAAATTAAGTTGTGATTGGTCTAGTTGTAGCTGTGGAGGAGAATCTTCATTATTTTATAATTCAAACTTTGTATCTTTAGCTGTTTGTCAGTGATGATGACCAAGTCTGTGAATGCCAGCTGTAAAAATTACTGATTTGATATTTTTGTTTAGAACACTGTAAACAACAAGTTTAATTAATTTTTCAACAACTTTTTTGGAAGGACTGCATATGTTACGTAAGCTATGTATTTCATTGCCTCTAAAAAAATCCTGGTTTAACTCAGAATCATTTAAAAATGATCCACAGTGGTCCTGAACATATGTCTTTATTAATGGGCCTATTATCATGATTGATCCAATAAATCACACATTTCAATAGCAACAGGAAATGGCACCAGCCTTTGATAGATCAAATAACACAAAAATATCTACAGCTAGACTGAATGTAAGTTATTAAAAATTTCCTCTCTCATTGGTGGAAACGTTTGTCTACTTCGCTATCCCCAGCTTCCTTCATAGCTGGTACCTAAGAAAGCATGTTGTTACTATGTTTTTTTTCCAAATTCCAATAACATGCTTAAAATCACATGCATTTATATAGAAGTTCAGTAACATATGATCTAGTTTGGATATCGACAGCAGTATTTGTGTGACGATTGTGAGGTCAAAATATGATACATTTAAGAGGTAGGATTGAAAGCTGATTTGATGTGTGGTAAAAAGAGAAAGGACTCATGTTTTGAGCTGACTGGAGAATTGTTTGAGAAGAACACACTGTCAAAATCAGGGATTATTAATGTT